>JBCAUA010046314.1:0-11776 GCA_038406235.1 Peronia verruculata
CTATCTATCTATCTATCTATCTATCTATCTATCTATCTATCTATCTATCTATCTATCTATCTATCTATCTATTCTGATTGTGTATGAATGTGTGAGGGGTAGATCTATACCTTTGTCTGGGTGTCTGCGTGTACCTTAGTGCAATGCTAATGTTGCGTTGTTCAGGATGATTGGATAGGATGGAACATGACAACATGGATTGTGTGACCTACAGTCTGTCTTCAGACATTTGCATTGACATGACATGTTTAATCAATGCTAATAAGGATTAACAGAATGTTTTATAGTTTCCATTAAATAATCTCAACAAAAAAGGACCACAGAAGAAGACTGTTTGCGTTGGGGTGTAACGATGCATCAGTATGATTAAGGCTATATTGTGTCAAACACGTTTACACGTTAAGAAGAAGAAAAGAAAGAAAGCGAGACAGAAGATAGGAGCAAGGACAGAGAGAGGCGATCCCCCCCCCCCCCCGGAATGTCGAGGATGGCACTCCACCGATAACAGGCTTACACCGCCTGCAGGTGGTAGGAGAGAACCTACTGCGCACCCCAAAAGAAAAAGTGAAGAACATCAGGAAAAGCATGATACACACAACAGAATAAAGAAAAAGAACGAAACAAGAACATGACATTGAAGAAAATACTGCCTTTGTTCCCTTAGCAATAAACCAACAAAGAAGGAACATAGAAATCATTGATAAGAGAAAACTTAAGGTATATCTCCTCGACATTCATCGATTAGGGTTTGGATTATTGTCGGATTGGAAAATGTAGACTATAGAAAAAGAAAACGTCAGTTCACCGAAAATGATAATATACTTGTATCTAAAGGGGTTAAATCTGTTGAGTATCAAACAAAGAACGAATAGTGTAATTCCAGAAACAACTTTACTATCGTGCTCTTACAACGTGATTATACGCTGTTATTAAAACGTGTCACTTTGTAAGAACATCCAATTATTCATGAGCTAAGAAATCATGCAGGGACTACAAACATATTGTAGAGAAGCTGAATATCATACATCACGTTAACTCTCAGCACTTCAGGATACAGAATCTTGAGACCTCGTTTCAAGTTAATCTGTGTGGCCAGTGCAACATTTTACTCGCTACAAGCATAAAATCTCATTAGTCGGTCAGAAGTTTCATAAAACGTCGTTGACTTTGGCACCGTAGGAGACTGTACAAAAAAAAAAAAAACTGAAAGGATTAAGCTGTGTTGCGATGTCCACTGGCCGGCCCGTCAGGGTAATAGAAAACACCGCTGGATCGAGGACAAAGGTTATTACTCAGTGATGAATGGGCTGGGCTCATCCTCCCAACAAAACCGCACAATGGCCTCACTTGTGATATTATTTAACTTTGGTATAGCTAAACCTCTCTTTGCTGAGCTTGCCTGGGACCAGGGCACGCCATCATTTGTGCTCCTGAGACCTGAGGTGTGAACACGAGTTATATTATAGTGCTTGATACCTGATACAGTTCGTTCAAGCTCAGTTTGTGTATTCCTGTGATTGGTAGTGGATTTTTCATGATAGGTTCAAATGATGCCATAATTAATAAAGTCTAATTACAATTTCATTAGCATAAATAGCACGTAGATGAAATTGTATTTTATCAGGGTTTCTTGCTTGTTTTCTAATTCTTCAAAGTTGGGAGTTAATACTTGACAACAGCTTATAGACATACAAAGATACAAATAAAACGTATCTGGAATGGAGACATTTTTTTTGGTTAAAAGAAAACATTTTTTGTGAGGGGGGGGGGGGAGGGAGGGGGAGCAAATAGTCAACAGCCATTAATCAGATACCTCAGACTTACTGTATTGTTTGCTTACGCCGTCATTCATACATAACTAAGATTTAAACACAAAGAGGGATTGAGAGAATAATAGCTGTGCTTTTAAATCCTAAAAAAATAAAAGCTATGCGAATTTTAGCTCTCAAGTCAGTATATTTTGGTACAGATACTAAAGAGATTATACAGAACGGAAATAGGTTAATAGATAGCTAATACAAGGGAAACAAACTATCTTTTTCTTGTAAAAAGTTGGGTAATATATTTTATGTTTACCAACTTTATTATGTGAAAATCCTACGTGGAAATAGTTCAGCAGCGAGACAGTTTCGCCCATTTGTTTGAATACGCCATCGTTGATAAACGCATTCATCCTTTACAACTTAGCGTTATAAACGTTTATACGTACATATATATATGTCACGTAGCTAGTTGTGATCAACATGAAACAATAGTTTGAAAAAGGATAGAAATGGTATTTATTAATGCTGAACTCTTTAACATTTGTCGTAAATTTTAGGAAAGATTGAAGGTTGTTGCTATCTTTGCAAAATTGTTTATTGACTTTTTATCTTATCTCGATCGTTGTAATCAACAACAACCCTGTGCTCAAAATTAAATCTAGTTTTCCGACTGGCAATAGAGAGAAGTATCGCGGACAGAATAGCTTAGAGTGGTACAAATAATTTTTGACCTTCACATAAATTCTTTTGAAGCATGAGAGGAATTCTATCTCACAGTTCTGTATGCTGACGGAAACGTGGCCGAAATGGCAGAGCAGTCACCAGAAATTCTCGAGCACAAGGTAATTAATTCCGTTTGTGAGGATAGTGAGCACACTTGATGCAGACTGATTTCCTTTATCAGTTGGCTTTCATCTCCTCTCTCTCGTCTATGTGTGACTGCACTCAGAGACCTGGACCCACCACGTACTCCGCTGTTTTTATGCGCTATTTTTTTTTCTACAGGTTCACGGAGTTTGGTGGTCCAGAGTGATTCTTCACAAGAAATGCTACTGAGCTTTTTGGGTTATCATCTTATTATCTGCTACCACTTCTCATTAAGTGTCTACATTGTTAGAGCACATCCCTTAAATTTACACTATCTTTTCAATGTTCTTTTGGGTCTGTATTACATACTCTCTCCCACTATTTTCTGAACTTTTCTGCAGGTCACAGTCACAGAGTCTAGTGGTCTATAGTGGTTTCAGATAGCCAGATCCTGTTCTTGCCAATAGTAACTGAGCCTTTTGGGTTATTGGCTCCTTATCTTCTGTCGCTTATCCCTAAGTATTTATATTGCATATTTTCTATGTAATTTTGGTCAATGTTAGATAGCCTGAATGAACTGATTGAGACAAAATAGAGATGGAGGCAGATCGAGGCAGATGCAGGTTCTTGAGCGACTTTATGTGGTAAATATGACTTGTATTATTGTCTGTTAGTGATTGTATAAGAGGACAAAAGTCAGAACAGACAATCATCAGGACCTTACGTATCTTCAGGTCCGCCCACAGCTGACAACTCGCAGACCAAAGCGAGATTTTTTTGGGCATATTAGATTTACGCTCGAGTGGTTCGAAAATTAGTAAGCTCCAGCGGTTGTAATCAGGCTGATGTAATTTCTTTTACATGTATTTTACAATCTCATCAATCTAGAAGTGCTATTAGGATACAAATGAGGAATAATTACTTGTATTCAACTGAAAGGCGGACAAATAGACAAAGAAAGAAAGCACACCCGCAGTTCTCGTGCGGGTTGATGGAGCCTTGTAGTGGCCAGAGTGGTCTCATATGGTCGTTATCTATCTCTCAGGCCTAAAGCTGTTCCGGTTATTAGATCATCTTCCACATTTTTTGGGGGACTTCATTGAGAAATATGAGCATGGAATTTACACCACTGACTGGCAAGTCCTCTCGCATACCGCAAAGACTTCTGTCATTTTTCCTGCATATTAGTTGAATGGTGTTCACTATTTGCGTTGAATATTTTTACACTATTTAGGTTTTGTCTTTATTACCCATAATGGAAGTGGGAACGAAAGAAACAATCTAAAAAAAAAAAAAAAAGGAAGAAAATCAATCCTATATTCCATATATTCTGGGGACCTGCTTATCAAATTTGAAAAATATTATAAAGTTATTTCAGACACTATGATATGATGAAAAATTCTACATTTAAATGTAGAACGGCATATCGGATAATAAGATTTAATATTATCTTAAAACTTTGTTTTTTATAACTGTCGGGTGATCTGTTACAGTTTATGAAAGCCTTTCTCAACCTCCTGAGGGTGGGCGTGAGTGAGTACGTATATTATTGTGCGTAGGCTGGTGTCTTTCCTAGTATGTAACCGCCTTGCCGAAGTAGACTGACCTACTCCTTGATTTTAGATCGTAGGGTTTGAATTTCATTTTCTCTGCCCCCCACCCCCCGCCCCTCCCTTTTCACTACTGTCCTCTGCCAGTAATCAAGAATTTCCCCTCAGAGTTAGTATTGATTTCTCTCCTTACCGACAAAGTAGTTCTTGATGACTCCCTTGTGAGAGACCTGAAATAGATGTGATCGTTAATTCGATTCCCAATCAATGGTTTGTTAAATTACAGGACTTAAAAAGAAAGTAACAAATACAAAAACAAACCAATCTGACAGAAATTATTTCTTCCCATCGCTTTCTATCTTACGTTCCTTTTACTTCCCATCATGACAGTATCTTGTTCTCTGTATATAAGTGATGTATCTCTCGTTTAAGCTAGAATTGAGTTTTCTTTGTAAAATTTCTCACAACGAACAACAACATCAAAACCATCATCAACAACAATGTCAATAAGAAATACTGCACCATAAAAACAAAGAACAAATCTGGCACATTGTTTGTTTGTCTATTTGTGTTGCGGTTTAACAACACATCAGCATTATTACAGCCATATTGTGTCAAACACGGTGAGATACGTTTACACATCAAGAAGAAGAGAGGAGAGTTTCTGTCTGTCAGTTTGTCTGTCTGTCTGTCTGTCTGTCTGTCTCTCTCTCTCTCTCTCTCTATATATATATATATATATAAATTCGTTCAAAAATCCGTAATTGTTTTGGATACTACTTTTTATCCTTCGGATTTTGAAACACCAGGTAAAACATTCTTAAGGAAACTACTTCAGATTTCTAGCTTTGGATCCTGAAAGCTCCTTTTCGGCTAAAATGCTAATTCATAGTTGCAGAACAGATGCTGGGCCTCAATAGCGGTAATAATAAAAATAATGAAATATAAAGTTAGATACAGCAGAATGAACTTACAGAAGGTCAAGGCCTCGACAGAAAAACGAAGAACAAAAATACATAAATATCCGTCACCGAGAGGAGAACGTGAGATGTACGACACTAATCTTTATGACAAACTAATCTGTAGCATGAACTGGCATCAGTTTTACAGCGTACTGCCATCATGACCTTCACTGACCTACCTGCTGTCTGTGTGACCGTCCAGCCTGCCCTCTGTTTTACCCCAAGCTGTATTTTCTACATATTTTCCTCCTCCGCCTTCCTCCTTTTCCCTCTTATACTAGAATTTGATCACTTTTCATCTTTGTTTTCTTCGCTTTCCTGCTCCACTTCATCTTTCTTTCTCATCATTTTTCACTCCTCACATAAAAACTCGTGTCTCTTGTGTTCTTTTTCCTTTCTTTCTTTGGCATTATCCTCTACTTTTTTTTTTCATTATTATTTTCTCCTTCTTCTTGATCACACTCTCTCCTTCAGAACACTTTTTTCTTCCCCATCTCTCTTCTCCCTCACAAATTTTTCTTCTACACACTCTTCTCCCACACACTTTTCTCCCACACACTCTTCTCCCTCAGATTCTCTTCTTCATCACATTTCCTTCTCTTTCATTTTTTCTACTTTTCTTTATCCTTATTCTCTTCCTCCTATCTGTCCTCACATTCTCTTGTCCTCGTCCTCTTCCTTCTATTCTTCTTCTCCTTCTCACACCATTTCTTCATTCTTTCCTTCTTCCCCACAGTCTTATCTCCTCTGCTTTATTCTCATTCCTCACACTCCCTACTCTTCTTCACCATTTTTCTCTTCTCCCTGTTCTCCCTCACTTACAATACTCCTCTTGGTCACTTTTCTCTTCTCTCTGTTCTTCTTCATTCTTTCTTGGCGTTATAAGATTGTTTTTGTGAACTCTCAGTGACCAATGACCACATAATCACTTCACTTCATCTGTGGTATAAAATTCTCACTTCCTTTCTCTTCCAATTCCCTCTCTAGACCCCCATCCTCCCTTC
This sequence comes from Peronia verruculata, assembly GCA_038406235.1. Taxonomy (NCBI): domain Eukaryota; kingdom Metazoa; phylum Mollusca; class Gastropoda; order Systellommatophora; family Onchidiidae; genus Peronia; species Peronia verruculata. The sequence goes on from JBCAUA010046314.1 coordinate 6,087, forward strand.
CCCTCTCACTTTTTACAAAAACGACCAGCTGCTTTTTCGCAATACGGTTCAAATACCGCCATTATTCTGGAGCCGATGACACCCCGAAAGTGACTGGCATTGACCAATCGTGCTGAACACTCCCAGTAAAGAGTAAACGATTTTTTTTTCTCTATCCAACTCTTCTCTCCTGGAGTAACTTCTCTTCCGGCATTCAGAGCCCTTTATCAGAACCTTTGGAACTCTTTCATCTAAAGCACATTCAGAGTTTGGGTTTGATTTGGTTTTTCGTCTAATGGCCCACGGGCATGATTAAAACTATCTTGCGCTAAACACGGCATTCATGACAGTTGCAAGTTAAAGAAAAAGTAAATTTAGATTATGATCATGTCCATCCAAGAATGTCAAAGAGAATCAATAGCTGTCAAAAGCACGCATATGTGCATGTGAAAACAAAAAGAGATGGCATGATCTTTTAAGCTTCGGGGGCGCACATAATTTTCGGATAGTGAATATGGCGTGTCTTTGCTATTTTCACATATCCTTTGATCTCTGCCTGGGTCGTATAGTCAGGATGTCGTGTTCTAGATAGTTACTCATGTGTATTACATAAATGATCATCATCGTTGTCAGAACTGTTATCGTCATCATCACTATCACCGTAACCATCACGGTCAACAATACTTTCATCACGGCCAACACTACCACCATCACCATCAACACTACCATCAACAAATTACCACCCTCAGAGAGGTGACAGTCGCACAAGTGCCGTAACCCTGACTTTACCATCAGCATCGTCATTACGACCACTATCCTCACACAACCACCACCACCAGAACCATTATCAACACATCTTGTGGAGTAAACCCCACTTCCTGACTCTCTTGTCTCTTTTGCTAGACTCTCAGCGACCCATCCAATCCTATTCCTATCCTGAACTTTGAACGAAGACACAGGAAGGCGGCTGGAAGCTAATGTGGTTCCTCAGAAAAGTGATGAGAAAGATCCCTCATAAAGAAGATAAGAAACAGGCAACTGAAAATCCTCGGACACATCTGCAGGAGGAATGGACTAGGGAAACAGATGCTGTGTGGAAAGATCCAAGGGAAGAGAAGCAGAGGACGGCAACGAATGAAATATATTGACAGCCTTAACAGATACGCCACCAAGGATAAAATAGCAATACCGAGATGACAAGGAGAACTGACAAGAAAAGGGTCTGGCAAGTCATGGTCGTGGATGCTTGCTCCAGACCTGACACCTAAAGAAGAAACTGGATATTATCCTCCTATCTCTTTCTTGGCGTTATAAGATTTTTTTTGTTTTTGTTTTGGTCAGCTCTCAGTAACAAATGACCTTTTATCATCTGTGGTATAGACAACAGGACGAGACTTTTACTTTGGTGAAATTAAATGCTTATTGTTTCCTTTCTCTCTCTCCTAGGTTTCGGTGTTTTCCAAAGATGAGCAGATGAAACGGCTGTTTGCTGAACAGAGACGATGTGAACTTAAGAATGCTTTGGAGCCTTATACGCTAACCGGTGAGTGGATGCCAATAGTTAGATTCCATTAAGGAAACTACAACTGTCACCCACCCCTATAATGTTAAACAAAATGTTTTCCTGGTAAAAGCCTTACTTTTACGATGTCAACATCATCTGGGAGACAAGAGGCCTTGTCATCTCTTTTACAAAAATTACTATATCGTTTTCACAACTCTCCCGGACACCATCACTACCAACACAGTACCATTATCACCAACATCATCACAACCACACCAACACCACCACATTCACTACCACTACACCACCACCATTAACACGACCACTACTATTATTTTATAAAAATATCTTAAAATACAAGACGACTGTCTACCAGCAACTAATCAAATACACCAAAAAAGAGGCAAATAACAACGGGAAGAACTCGATGTGGTAGAAATGGGAGATCATTTCACAGATTATCTGTCCTTTCCAAAAGTGGGAATCGTGCAAGGGGCGATCATTTTGACCAGCCTCTTACTTCCCTCTGCCATATACGGAAGGTATTGAGCAAGCAGTGTAAAGAGGAAAAAAATCCTTTACTAAATTCATGTCATTCCAAAGACTGATCACCAGAACATTTGAAAACAACTATCACAATAAGAAGTAAACGTTCTCTTTACATCATATCTTTAAAAAAAAAAAAATGTTTTCATGGTTTATGTTTCAAGCTAAGGGCGCAAAAGTTATTTTTTCCCCTCTTTACACTGCTTATTCAATCCCTCTTTTGTCTGGTAAAAGGAAGTAAAGGACTAAGCACAACTATCTCCCATTGGAGAAATTATTATCACTGGCCAAATTTTCGAACTTCATTGGCCCTTCGTCAGCATCATCAGCATTAGCATCAGGTTGTGCGCTCCTGTTTCATTGATCATCCTTGTCGCGAATGGCGATCACCTTATTTTGGCACCAGTCTCATTCTGGATATTCCCATGGGATGGAAAATGCAATGTTCTTATTTTGTTGAAGTTGTTTTCTGTATATTCTTCTCGACGTAACTCCCACAGGAGTTTGAAAGGCTTGCAGAGAACGTATCGTACCTTTCTTCTAAATTCATGAGTTTACATTATATCCTGCAAACACCTTTTTTTTTAATAGGTGGTTGGGTTAGTATCTAAAATAGCTATAATAAATAACAAGCTATCTAAATGTGTTGCCGAGATAGTAGCTAGTATCACTTTTTAAAGTCAGGAAGATCAGTGTGCGTCAGAAAGTTACCTTTCAGAAACATCTCATACATAAAAAAATCTACTTCAAATATTGCCAGCTCAATTCAAAATCTTGAGAACTCATACTAGGCTAATGTGGAAGGATAAACTCAAGACAGCCATTCTCCTGCATGTTCATTAAGACCCGTCAGACGTAAAGTGTTTAGTCCAGATATTTATTTAAAAAATTGTCTCAGATCCTTTTTCTTTAAACTCAATCATTTTTGAACAGTTCATTGTATTCTATTTTAATCAGGGGCTTTATCTTAAAAAAAAAAAAAAAGTTTGTAAAAAATGGTTTTCCGTGCACATTAAGAAATGAATTCCCCAAAGGATTTCTCTGTCGTTTTTTCGGCTTCCCCCTCCGTCACTGGCCAACACCACAAAACAGCACAATAACAATAGAATAACAACAAAAACATACCTATTAATTATGAAAGTTATGGAGCAAGTCCTAAAACAGAGCCAACCGAATGAAAAGTTCCGACTCCAGAAATGAAAACGAAACAATGAAAACTAGACAATAAGGACTGAGAAATCAATAAACTCCGTTTCACGTCTCTGAAATACTAAAAGCATGCAGTAAAAGACATAAACAGATCAACTATTCATCTGTATCTTAATTTTAAAAGGATTTTTTCTTTTCAGTGCTGAATCAAATTTTATGTAGGTTGTTTACACTGGGAATCTGGATTTTGAATGAAATGCTTAGTAATGGAGCTTTCGGGAGCAGGCCTCTTTTTTGTTTGTTTTTATTTTATTTTATTTTTGTTGTTGTTGTTGTTGTTGTTTTGTTTTTTGAAAGTTGATTTCTGCTCTTTGATGTCAATTGCAGACGGAAGAGTTCCCCCCCTCCCCCCACCCCTTTCTTATACACCTCCACACCCTCCACACACATACACATACGCGCACACACAGGAACACACACACACACACATACACACGCACGCACGCACAACCACACGTACACACGCACGCACGCAAGCACGCACGCACGAACACACACACACACACACACACACACACACACACACACACCACACACACACACACACACACACATAATACTTCAAGTTCCGAGGAAACTGTGCGTCCACCAAAGTGTTCACCATCACCTGTACAGATACACTGAACAAAACTGCCTTTCGTAAGAGTAAATTGGCCCTTTCCCCAACCCTACAATAATAATAGCACTGCTGTCCCACGCTACAGCTTTGAGCGACAGGGTTTTTAATTTGATTTATCCTCTTATGCAAAGGTTCACAGATCACAGAGAAAGTCCAGCTCAGCCCTGAGCCTGCGGGATAATCGAAAAAGATCCTAGCCGGACCTCTGAAGAACGGCGCAAACGATAAAATTAAAATAAAATGTTTGCTTTAATAAAATCATGGTTTAACTATTTCCCCACCTACTCGATGTAAAATCAACTTTCTGTAATACTAGGAGAGAACCGACGGTCTTCGTGCGAGATTTAAAAAAAAAAAAAATATAGCCCTGCGATTCAAAGTGTATGGCAGAACATGCGCACCTTGATGGCGGTATTTTGGTTGATTAAACTGAAAATTACTCAAAGAAAATGAGTAATACTATCGAAAGTATAGTTCGGATCAAGCATCCTCGCGAGTTTATTATTCAATTACTACCGGATTTGTAGAATAACGTCCAATGTGATAAGCTTTTTTTGTTCGGGTTTATTTACGTAGAAACACAGATCCATATGCAACCATGTTGTGTGCCAAATTTCAGATGGATCCATTCAGCAGTTTTCGCCTTCATAAGCCTATTGTGGGATTTTTCATGCAATTTATAAAAATAAATATGCACCTAGGATTCGTTAACATATGTGGGCAAGAAGCTTTTTGTTTTCCACCTTAGATAGCTTTGTCGGAATGATCACAGAGTTGAGCTGAAAAGAAAGAATATTAAAGTTGAGCTAGAAGACATACCATCGCACTATTTCATTCTCTATGTTGTGTTCACTAATTTGTCAATAGACGCATTACAAAAATGAAACACTGTTTTCACGAAACAAACATTTTATCACAGTACGTTAGAGAGGCACTCAAGTGTCTTTGAAAGAGATTAATGAGAAATGTGAGGCCGGAGGAGGCAATCGACCAAATGCTCATTAAGAAAATTATACGTCTGAAAAGACAGCGCTTCTTAAAATTCCAATTGCTGATCAAGGACTAAGTTTTGGACTATCAGAGGACCCGAAGTGGTAAACAGGGTAAATCAAAATTGAAATCACCACGGGAACTACCGGGAGAAAAGTGATATGGTTGATGGAACTGAAGGTTGATTTTCAAATCTCATCCCGCTGCAGTCATTGAGAATGAACTCTCTAAGGTATAGGCTACAAGTTATTACAGACAGGGTGCAGTATAAATTACAGTTAAACATCGTTTAATGTGTCATTATTGTCTTCACATTTTTCTAAAAGAAAAAAAAAAGTATCTCAATGGTTTCCAAGGCAATGAAGTGTCTAATTTTAAGGATATTATCGCGCTAACAGTTTCATTCCATGAAAGCTGTTTTGCACCCATATATTTTCTTTTCCTCGGTACTATGTGTTCATTATTTTGTATGATGACTGTTTCCTTTAGACGAAATAATTTCTTTTTTATTTCTGTTTTAAAAATCCAAGACGTTAACAACCTCAATCACTTTGATTCGTGCACCAAATCTATTTCATACCATCATATTCTCCTGAATCTATTTTTCTATTTTTATAGCATTCTACTACATGTATTAAACCTGACCGCTGATAACATGACCCGAAAAAAAAAATAAAATAAATGAAAATATGCTGTTAAAGTAAGATAAATCAGAAACTCAGAATATCGTGTTAAAAATAGTAGTCATTCCATCTTTTGTTGCAAATTTTGTGACAACAACAACAACAACAACAACAACAACAACAACAACAACAACAACAACAACAACAACAACAACAACAA
>JBCAUA010046336.1:0-11775 GCA_038406235.1 Peronia verruculata
GTGAGTGAGTGAGTGAGTGAGTGAGTGAGTGAGTGAGTGAGTGAGTGAGTGAGTGAGTGAGTGAGCGAGCGAGTGAATGAGTTAGTGAGTGAGTGAGTGAGTGACTGACAGACTGACTGACTGACTGACTGACTGAGTGAGTGAGTGAATGACTGACTGACTCATCGACTGTTTAGCTGACTTCCTCAATGACCTCATGATTGATCTAATTACAGAACCATTGACTGAATGACTGCGTGATTGACTGCGTGACTGACTGAATGACTGTATGATCGTGCGTACCAAAGACATGAGAGCACAGAAATTGCCGAGTGAGTCACGAAGCTGGAAGATTGCAACACCAACCCTTCCAACCCGAGTACACTAGCACCATCAGTGCGTGAGCATGTCTTCATGTAGCAAATAGCTCGGGGTGAGCCCGGGAACACAACTGCTGAGAGATGGCAAATGGAATGAGTCGCTCACACGTCACGTCATGTCAAGGCGACCCCTTGCTGGAATTCTTTGTGTTGATTTACCACTAGAAATGCCATCAGTATTTTAGTTATGAAAACAACAACGATGACGATTAAAGAAGATGTTAAACGAAAAAGAAAATGAGCCTTTCCTCCCTTTTAGCCCCCGTCCTATTTAACGAATTTTTCAGAATTGTTAGTTTGTGTTGGGGTTTAACGGCACATCAGCATGATCACGGTTATATTGTGCCAAACAGGATAAAATACGTTTACACGTCAAGAAAAAGGGAGGGAAGAGAGCGGGACAGAAGACAGGATCAAGGAGAGAGAGAAGAGATGTCACTCCTGGAGCGTCGAGTATGGCATTCCATGGGAGACATACCACCGATGGCGGGCTTGCAACGCCTGCAGGTGGGAGGGAGAGGGTGATCAGAGTAAATACAATTGATCTGTTTCAGATTCAGAAAAATACGTATGGTATTTTCTTTTAAATTAAGGATATAATATATACTTTAATTAAATTACAAGTACATGCTTTCTCAATTAGGGACAAAAATTAAATTCTGTTGGAAAAAACAATACACTATACCTTTGTTGTTTACACGTGTAGTGTTTGGTGAAAGAAAAGCTAAGGAGGTATTTCAAGTATTATTGTGGCTAAAATACAAATACAGCTTTGACACATGAAGAAAGAGCACAAAATAACACATCACATGACGCACTGTGGATTTGACGAAATGCAGCTGATCTCCTGGCTAATGGGCGAGTTCGTCACCCGAATCCAGTGTTTGTAAGTCGGGGTAAAATTACTAATGTGCGGAAAAGTGTGTTCGTAACCCGAAGGCCCAGTGCACTTCAGGCTTAGAATTATACCTCGACGACCAGAGGAAAAAATGTAGGTTTTTGAAATTTAGTGCTATAAAAGGACTTAACAATAAAATTTAATGTTGAGTGTAATGTGAGAAGGTTGTTCAGAGCGGCCTTGGCCGGATCAAACTGGGGACCTGATACCTCGTAATGTAGGGTGTGTATCAAATGTACATTTAAAAGGCCAGTGCGACATTTATAGCCCTGGTTAGCCGGGGATGATTGAGCTAATATCACATAAATTTACCCTTTTGTTAGCAGGACCTGTTACCGAATGAATTAGTGTTAAAGAGTAGGATTGCATAAGAAACCACTCATTCACTCGCTCATCACTCACTGACTTCTTCTCTCATTCATTCATTCACTCACTCATACATTCACTCACTCACGCAATCATTCGTTAACTCTTTCACTCACTCACACACTCACCCAATCATTCATTAACTCATGCTCTCACTCTTCCACTCACTTACTCATTCACTCACACTCACTCATTCATTCACTCACTCACTTCTAACACGCTGTCTCATTCACTCACGCACTGACTCATTCTCTCCCTCCTTCTAACCCCCATTTTCCCCTCCTCCCCCGCCCGCCCCCTTACAGTCTTCACCCATCAATTCAGAAAATTTCAGACCCTATCTTTCCAAATGACATCGGGACGAAACATCAATAGCACTTCTCAAATAATAATAATAATGAATTATAATAATAACACTGATAAATAAATAAATAAGTACACAAATAAATACTGTAAAATAAAAAATAATTTATACAAATGGCCAGAGCTCTTTAAAACGAAGTTCTCCATTGTTTGGATGATAGTAGTGTGACAGGTGGGGTTAACGTGTCATTAAACTCATTCTGAACTTCCTGGTTGTCGCGTGACGGTGATCAACGCAGTGAGTACCATCTGGTAGGGACATCCAGCCTCCCTTGTACTCATGGTGCAGCACACTGTGTCGTTGACAGCTTTGTAACTGTGCAACTTATGAAGTGTAACGACAATGTCAAACAGGATAAGAGCGACAAATCTCCCATGCATCTCCATGGAGAGCTTTGTTTGTATGTTTGTTTTTTGTTTGTTTATTTGTTTGTTTATTTGTTTATTTATTTGTTTGTGCGTTTGTTTGTTTGTGTTAGGGTTTGACGGCACATCAGCACGATCTCGGCTGTATTGTGCGATAAGATAATACCTAACACGGCAAGAAGGAGATGAAAGAGAGCGGGACAGAAGACAAGAACAAGTAGAGAGAGAGAAGAGATTCTGATGTCATCCCTGGAACGTCGAAGATGGCACTCCATAATTATGAGACATCGCACTGATGGTGGGCTTTCACCGCCTGCAGGTGAGAGCAAAGAACATATACCCTGGCCCTAGCCCAGAAAGAGGAGGGGGGGGGGGGCAAATCGTTTAGTCTATGTTCACAACGCCATTTCGGTAACCATACTAGGACCCGCATGTTTACGTCCGCCTTTTGTTACTTCGCTGTAGAATTTTTGAATATACATTTTAATATTCCTGATGTAACTCGTAAACGCTTCGTCCATGCGGTATTGTGCTTAATATATATACTTCTATAAACGTTTTTCACATGTAAATGTATCTCACATTGATAGGCACAATATAGCCATAATCCTGCTGGTGTGCCGTTAAATCCCAACACAAACAAACATAACCATTTCAGCTACCATATAGTGGAGCCCCTCGCCAAGAGTAGATTTCCAACGAGTCAATAATTAGGTATTTTTTTCAAAATCTCATGAACATCGCTCACATGTGGCTTTGTTTACTTGCTCTGCGCATGGCAGACAAATCTGGACTAATGGTGAGCTCTCAGACTTGTCACATCATATAAACAAAGCCACATGTGAGCGATGTTTCCTAGGTCATGTGATTTTGAAAAAAATACCTAATTATATCCTGACATTTTTTTTATCAGCATCAAATTATTTGCAAGTCATGTCATTCTCAAAGATGTTTTTTCTTTTTTTTTTTTTTTTTTCCGTTTGTTTTCCTTTTAATTTATTTGTCATTTTTCTTTACAAGATTGCAGACAGCTGCTCACTTGAGTTTTTTTTTGTGATTTTAATTATAACCCAAACTTGTTACTAAAAGAGACTAGAAAAATTCAACACTGAATTGTAAATAGTCTTGAGTTTGATTTATTTAGGTTTGACTGTTTTATCTCAAGTAAATTTTATATTCCACGATGTTTATTTGATTCATTAAATTTTCCAGATTTTGAAAGGTCAGAAGGTCAGCAGCTACAGTCACTTGAGTTCAGAGGACAAGTCACCTAGTCATAAGGTTTCTGTTATTGTATCGAGATCATCATCTTTATCATCATCAACATCAACAGTATCCTCATCCTCAACCTCCTCCACCATGAAGATATTCAGAGGCCACAAGAGAAGGTTTCAGGAAATGTGTGAGGAAGCCAACATGGAAAAAGAGGCAATGACATCACAGCCTTCAAAATTTTCTTGTATCTCTTCCATGCCATCATTGACTTCTAATGAAGCTCTAGACCTTACACTATCTCTGAAATCCAAGAGCAACAACATGGAAACTCAAGACAAATTTGACTCTCCCTATCAAGATTATCGTTGTGAACAAATGAGACCCTTGTCTCCATCCACACCTCTTGCCACCTTTGGCCAGTGTCATTGTGACTCTTGTTTGGATTCTCATCGCCCATTCACTCCATATTTCACAGAGGATTTGCCACGATGCCTTACTCCATTGGATCCTGGCATGGACAACGGCATGGACAACTTTGACTCTCACTCTCACTCTTCCCATGAGGAAGATGACAGTTCACAACCTCCTGCTGTGAAATTTTATCTTTCGCGTACTGTATCTGATACAGGATCTGATGTTAATGGTTCCAATGTTACATCTGAAAGCTCAGCTGCCAAATCTTGTACCACCCTTTTGGAAGAGGACCATTTCAAAGACAGCAAGCGGTACTTCACCCCAATTAAGCCACCTAGAATTTCACGCAAAGAAAGAGTTAAATCTCATTCATTTTCTGGCAATAGTACAGATGTGTATGAACTGCAAAATATTTCAGGAGTGAAAAGTAAATCAGATAGCCAGGATGATTGGTTTACAAGGAATAATTCGGCACAAGTACTAAAGAAGGCAAGCTCTAACTCATTTACCAGTTCTAGAAGAATATCAGATGACAGGCAGATTTCACAGCCACTCAGTAGATCTGATCAGCCAAATCAAACAACAGCATTCAGCACAGCGAAGTCCACCAAAGATCATAGCCATTGCTCTCAACTAACATCATTGTTAAAATCAACAGTTGCACCGCTTCCACTGATAATCAATTCCTCCACCAGTCCACTCCAGACAGTCAGTTCAGTCTCTAGTCAACCACCTCAGCAGCCACATCCACCTCAAGCATCCCTTGCCAAAGACATTTGTACAGATTCCTCCTCAACGTCATCATCATCTTCATTGAACAGCCAGAAATCAACTCAGGGATTGGAAGCGAGTGGGAGTAAACCAAACAAGTTTGTGTCAGTCGTGTCCCCAACAGTGACCTCAGCCACCAGTATGACTACTGATAGCAACAAAGCCACACCTGTCATCATTTTACCATCCGACAACTTCAACATCCCACTCATTCAGATCTCCAACCAAGGTGCTGATCGTTCTCCCCCTATTGTTCAAGTGTTTGTTTTGAATTCACTTGGTCAAACCAACTCTAAAAATGTGGCAGTTGGTCCTCTGGGGAACAAGGCCACAGATAATTATCACCCCATAGCACCTGCTCCAGCAGCTGCTGCAGCCATAGAATTAAAAAGTGATGATTCTGCTTCACTGAACGAACTGCGAAGGCGACGTACCCACAAATGTCATGTCCCGGACTGTGGGAAGACCTACTACAAAAGTTCACACCTGAAGGCTCACATTCGCACTCACACAGGTAAATTTCAATATCAATACATTTCAGTCCAGTAGTGTTTCATGGCCCACTAGGTGGTTTGTGTCAGTATCTTGTTTCGAATTATTTCGGAGGTGTGCATTAGGGTATCACATGGACCATATCTTATATGTGCCAACAGGTTGTTTAAACTTATAGAACACAACTAAAGTAGTGTACTCAGTGTGGATAACAAAGTTTTGACTGACAGGAATTGGCACAAGTTAACCTTTCAGACTAAAAGAAATGCTCAGCTCCCATTTATTCATTATGAAGTATAGAATCTGTTTTCAAATTCCTAAGTAAGGTGGGAACTATGAAAATGGACACGGCTTTAAGCACCATGACACAAATTAAACCAAGTGAGACTTCTAGATAACATTTGAGTGCCAGATGGGATGTTAATATTTAAAAATCAGATAATTCTGATTCTTTAAGAAAAAAAGGGAACCTTTTATGGCTTATAAATTCAGTTTATCTTTTATTTTTCAGGTGAAAAGCCATTTGTATGTGAATGGGAAGGCTGTGACCGCAGCTTTGCCCGATCAGACGAGCGCTCCCGTCACATGCGGACTCACACTGGCGAGAAGAAATTTGAATGTGTTATCTGTGAGCGACGTTTCATGCGCAGTGACCACCTGACAAAGCATTTGAGACGCCACAACAACAGCAAAAAGTCTGCAGCATGGACTAAAAATAGTAGCTTTAAGAATTCAGAGGATGGAGACTCATTTTCTAGTGATAATCCAGAGGCAAGCACTTCCAAATCATAGATTTGCCTGAGTGTCATTTATAATCGTTGTACTTACAGGGGAAAATTGCATCAAAAGATATGTGGACAATGATTTCTGCTGCCAAAACTGGAGTGGCTACTTATTGGGATAGACAGACTTTGTGTTTCATAAATTAATCATACAGTGACTCTCGTGACTTTGCTTCTCAGAATCACCGATTCGGAGAGTGACAAATCTGGAGTATTTCTGTGAAGTACCAGTATCTAGAACAGAAAGCAGTTAGTCGGTGCAAAAGGTATTTGATTGTCATCTGATTGAGAGTGACATTTTGATCCATGTCTTAGTTTGCTGTGGCTTCTTTGTCATATAATGAGAACACTATGATATCACTGATAGAAATGTGGACATGAAAACTTAGATAGTGCTGGTGCTTTAACAATTTTTTATTGAGTAATATACCAAAAACAGATGTCTGTGTTGTCATTAAGAACTCTATGGCATTTGAAAAGCCATTTACAATGAGAACTTTGTTGCTCTGTAATTGAGGGTCTGTGCCCCCCTCGACTTAAAATTTCTTTAAGTGCACATGGTCATTTGGTGTTAACCCTGCTTACTGATGTGTTGTAAACGGGTGATAATGCAATTTGGTCTCATTGCAGTTTTGCAACAGAGGCGTTGCACGTATTATTCATGTGATCCATAAATGTTTTGCACATGGTGTGTGACTTGTGAAATAACCTTGAATATCATCTTCCATTGGTATATACTGGAAAATATGTAAAAATTAATTGTTGTTGTTGTTGTTTTGTTTTTTTGTTTTTTTTTATCAAGTTGTAAAGCTTTGTGTATACTTGGATTCTAGTGGACGGAGGTCTGGTTTTCATTCTCCATGCCCCATCACATGACAAACAGTCAGACACGCAATAAACAATGCAGCAGTGATCATGCCACTCTATTTATTCTTGAAATCGGTGTAAACACATATTTTTATGATTGATTTTTAACTCGTGCATGCATCCTGAAACATTTTTATACTGTGAATATATTATACTGATAATTATTGATGTTATTAATTACTTATTTTGTTTTTTTACAATTGCTGTTCTGAAAGGTGCTATTCTCATTAGTCATTGCTTGTTTGCTTGTCTTTGTTTTGTTTTGCATGTTTATTTACTTTCTTTTTATGTTTTGACAAGTTTTTAACAGTGAATTGTTAGGATGTCATGAACCGTGTGATTTGAAATGCGGCACTGGTTATTTTATATAAATGAGTAATGAATCGAGATTGTTAAGCTTTAGGAGATGATGGACAGTTTTTAACTGCTTCTTTCTGGCTGTATAATTTTAACATTATGTACCCCTCTGATGCTGGGAAGGAGCGCTATGTATACAAAAAAAAATTAAATTTCCAGTGACAGCACTAGACATTAGAGATTGCCGTTTCCTGCATTTTGGTGATTTTGTGGCAATATTTGTGGGTTCCCTGGTCAAGAAGTGCAAATATACCTGTAAATTTTTTTTTTTTTTTCAATTTGAAGGACATGGAGTTGATTAGGCACTGGAAGATTTTGTGTGTCTCTCTGTGTGTCGATCTGTTTGGGTTGTGCTGGACTTGGTATGATAATGAGTCAGCTGAGCTCAGATTGTTGTGTCACTTTTTTTTATAAGACCAGAGAAATTGATGAGCAATTTTGTTCTATTTGGAGTTGTTTTTTTTTCTTTAAGTTTAGCAAAGAGAATATGCATACACAGCTTTAATTTATTCAGATACTTATAAACCTTATGAGTGAAAAACTTAAAGATGTCAGATCTTGTCTAGAAGTTAGTTGCACAAATTTGTCATTTTTGTAAATTTTTTTTTTTTTTTTTTGTAAATGTAATTGAGCTGTAGACTTCTTTAAGTTTTCTTTTTAGTGTATGACTTTTTTTTTTTTTTTGGCACTATGAGTTGAATTCTCATACAGAGCTATTTTTCAGATTGAAGTATATTGAGACGGTTACATGACAAAGGAATTTTACGAGAGGTAGTCAGACAGGGAAATTTTATTCTAGAAAACTGATAGTTATTGATTTTATTTATTTATTTACTTATTTATTTTTTTTTTTTCCAGTTTGTCTTTTTTTTTTTTTTTAACTGCGGACGAGTTTCATATGAATGTTTGGGTTAGTTTTTCTTCCTTTTTTTTTTTTTTTAAATACTTTCTTCACACAATGATCAGCTTATATGTTGAAAGTAATTCCTTTGGCTTTTGCCAAGCATTTATTGTAATTGCTTGTCATTCCATACAGGTGTCAAGTCGTATTGACCGCCATTATAAATTAGCATTGATCACTTACCTATGTGCTTATTGTGTGTGTGTGTGTGTGTTCGTGAAATGTACTATTTATTGCCTGTACGTGGAAATCAGAGTTTATTTTTATCTTTAAAAATAAATTAAGTGATGATTTCTTATCCCGAGTGGGGCATATTCTGTGAACAAACAACAATAACAACAAAAAATACCGTTCAGATTTTTATTTAAGATTACAATCATGTACACTCTCTCTAGGCATTACTTAAATACAAGAAATACACATATAATGAAATGTATTTTTTGATTTCCACATTGTGGATTTTTTCTTCCACATTGTGGATTTTTTCTTTTTTTTTTTTTTTTTGAAAGAATGTTTTAATGGATGTGGACGATGTACTGTTAAACAGGAAAATGGATGTAGCACTTTAAGTTAAAGATTTATTTTTTATTTTATTGTTAAATAAAATTTTTAGGGAATGATTTTGTTTACTTAACTGTCAGATCAAACTATGATTCAGATTTTCTACAAACCTTGCTTCAAAAAGTTGTTAGATGAAATTAAGTGGCTATGACACATCACGATTGTGGAGGATAACCCGCTGCCAACACATTATGTTGATAGGTTATTGCTTACATGTAAGGTACATGTTCATAGATCTTTCAAGTCGATGATGACACTGAATCTTTTTAGCGGATTCATTGTCTTGTAGCTCTTTGTTCGTTGTATCAGAAATGAGAGGGGATTTTGCAGCACATCAAATCTTTGTGAAAATGTTGAATGTTGAAAATTTTGTTTTATTTTGGAGAATAATTGAGAATTAGAAGGATGTACAAGAAAGCAGTGAATGTATTTAAGAATGTATGGTTATAAACAATTTGTCAATGCTTACAGTGTTCCAAGCAAATGATGTAATGCATGCTTGTATGGAGATGAACAAATTGGCATGTAAGTGATCGAAAACATTGATTACTGCCAAAGAGTTTGCATTGAAACTGCAGTTCTGTTATGTTGTTTTGAATGAAGTGTAAGGTATTCCATTTCATAGCACCTAACTGAAAGTATATCAAAAGGGTCTAAATATACATTTTTTTTCATTACATCTGTTTGTATTTATTTAACCTGAACATTTTACTAGTCTTTATTGTTATATAATGTCATATTACTTGTGGGAGGGGAGGGCACATTTTCAGAAATAAAATGTATACCTTAACAAAGAACTTATGTTGTTGGCATTTGTTTTGTTTTATTTTGTTTATTTATTTTAGTCTTCTGTCTTTGTTGTTATCCTTCTTTTATTTTATGGAGATTTAAAAAATGTAAAATAAATGGCTGCCAAGATTTTCTTTTTTTCTCCCTCTTTTTATCTTGGCTTTACATCTCTTTGTTATAAATGCTTCTCCATTAATTCAGCATAATTATCGAAAAATGCACGATGCCAGCATTGCTAGAAACAGATGGCGCTCTAGCTGTATAGTAAAAAAAAAAAAAACTTGCGACATTAAGATCTCCTGGAGGAGCAAGCAACGAGATGAAGGCGTGTCTGAACCAATTTCAAGCCCATATCAACAAAACCATTGCATAATAGAACAAAAATGATGTAAAGCCTGCCCTTGAATGTTAGTTGATAGGCGCTAGGAAACGTGACCTCGAGCTGATAGAAAGTAGGTCAGGAGGTCAGCCCTCGTTTTAGCTTCCACGCATAGCTGATACATACAATGTATAAATAGATGCTTGCGCTGCACGCCGAAAGGGACCGAACCCCACAGAACCTGGCCTACATTTACACGATAGATCCACATACACATGCGAGGTTGTTGTATGCCTCAAACTTAGGCATGCCATGTTCTTAAATTTGCTCTTAAATATTGATATATCCAGTCCTTTACATGCTTGATACATACTATATCACATGAAGAGGTCATACAGGGACATATCATTCCCCCCTCTGTTTCTCCACACGCGTCCTTTCTTCTCCCAACTTCCACCTCATCCTGCTCAACAGAGAGAAAGCAAAAATGGACAGGAATCTGCTGGATTGTACGTTCATGAAGAAATGAGGCCTTTAAGCTGTGAGATACCGAAAGATTTCAGTTATAATTATCACAATAACTTGTTCGTGCTCACACATAGAGAAAAGACTTAAATAAACCTTAGCTCATGAGTCTCAGTTTTGATTTTTTTTTTTTTTTTTAAATTCTCATTTTTTATTATTATTTTTACAATTTCATTTGTATTTTGTTGAATACAAATGTGTATGACGCAAAAGAGGAAGCTATCGCATTTGTAGGCCGCGTGGGGAGGTCTGAAAAAACTGAAGCTCGTATGTGATAATTAAAGGTCAAGAGAAACATGCTCAGGACTCGTGGCCAACACTCAAACAGCACAGGCGGAGAAACACCAAACATCGTAAGGGAAAGAGAAGTGAGGGTCTAGATCTACTCTCTATAAGCCCTTGCAGACTAAGCAAAATACCACTACACAAAAAGGCCATCGACATTTCTGTCTGTTTCCTTATTTTTTCTTCTGTCTGTTTCCTTATTTTTTCTTCTGTCTTTCATTTTTCTTTCTCTTTTTTCATTCAATCTCTTTTTTTTTCTGCCTTTCAGTCTGTTTTTCTTTCTATCTATCTATCTCTTTCTTTCTCTCTTTCTTGCCTGCCTCTTTCTTTCTTTTATTTATCTTTCGATTAACCTGCTCAAAATGTGTGTCATCTTGCACAGACTACAGCGTCTGAATGTGATTGGTTTATCAAAGTCCAGCATATTATTAATCTCCAAAACATCATAGGAGACCTAAACGAATCCGCACCTACGCCAGGACCTTATCCCTATAGACTATTCCCAGCTAATATGACTGTATACACTAACAATAGATCTACCATGCCTGCATTGTCTATATTAGAAACGGCAACTGAAATGGTCGACTCAAAGTCCACTATCCTTATCAACGCAACGCACTGGTAGTGCCTTCAAAAGGGGCATATGAACTTATTCATAAACTTAAGGCAATGCTCGGTTCACCACTAGCCGAGGTGCTATAGAGGGTTTTAAGCGGTTCAAAATTTCGAGTCTATATTTAGCTTAGTATAAACATTTACCTTGGTGACCTACATCCTTTTATCTCTCGATGAACGCAGGGTATCATACGTCCCCAGCCCTTAAATCCTAATCGCATGCCACAAGTTGGGGGCGTGAAATGTAGGCCATAGCATTTTAATTTGCACTCAAGCTGAGCATGCTAACAGCAGTAAATCACTGCACCTTTGTTTTTAATTTGTTTTGTTGAGAACCAGTAAGACAGTCGCAAATGTTGCACAGAGGTCAGTACACCGTTATGTTCGCGAAAAACATTTAATTAGCCTTTCTCTTCTCTATCTTTCTATCTCTGTCCGTCCATTCGGCCTTCCGTCCTATCTATCTATCTATCTATCTATCTATCTATCTATCTATCTATCTATCTATCTATCTATCTATCTATCTATCT
>JBCAUA010046347.1:0-11775 GCA_038406235.1 Peronia verruculata
CCCCCCCCCCCCCCCCCCCCCCCCCCCCCCCTCCCCCCCTCCTCCCCCCCTTATCCAAGAGAAAAATTTAGATTAAAATTACCCTTAAACCTATAGTATATATGAAAAGTAAATCCGTAAAGTCTAAATACACCCAATTATGGTGACAGTGCTAAATAATATTCTACATTCAAGTTTGTACACAGTTTCTTTCTTTTCACAGTCAACCAATGTGTATCACCATAATGCTACAGAGAAACAACACAAAACAAAATACAGAAAACTTCAAGCACTACTATCAGATTAAAGTGATGTAACTTCTTGAGAGGCGCCTTTCTTGGAACTTGTGGCAGCAGCAGGCTGGGTAGAGGCTCTCTGGTAATATTTGGCTAGTGTCGACTGAGGGATTCGCTTCAACATCTCCTTGGGGAAGATTCTCAACAACTGCCAGCCAATATCCAGAGACTCAAAGATTGTTCTCTTTTCATAGTGTCCTGGAGAGAATAAATGTGACACAAATACGTAACAGCAAAGAAAATCAAAAAGAACACCCTTTACAAAGCTCCATTATTATACATTCCCAAAATACTAGACATTCTGTTTTCAAAACAATTTTTCAAGAAACATTTTTGATGTCCTTTCCCAAAAGCAAATTGTGTAGGCAGGACAACATTTCTGTTAAAACAACATAAAACAAAACATACCATACTTACCTGAGACTAATGCTACTCATAATTCTTTCCCACAAGGAAAACAGTTTAGGCAAATCTTTTTACTTTTGAGCACCATTATGTTTGTAACCATGCAAAAATTGATTAATACTTCTGATATCCTGGTGGCATCACATTATTTTCCTGAAGCAGATGATTCTGTATTAAGAGTACCTTGCGTGATGAAATTTTTCTCAAATTTAGTCAAGAATTCCAGGTACAGTAAATCCTCAGGTGTCAGGGCCTCTTCACCCACCACAGCCTTCATGGCTTGTACGTCTTTGCCAATGGCATAGCAGGCATACTGAAAATACAGACAAATAAAAATAACTCAAATCCATCAGTAATCATGTACCGAATATAACAGCTAAAATTTGAATGGACTCAGAGAATCTTGCAAACCTCGGAACAGAAAAGCAACAAAAATAGTTAACCAGAATAGAAACACACAATAAAATAATTGTATTTAAGCCTCAGTATATCAGCCTCACATATCTATATTTACTTTACTCATGAAAAAGAAAAACAGCGAAATGAGTTAAGTATAATTAAATATTTGTAAAGGCTCTTACTCAATAAAGTTCTTTAAATTACAATATCATTACAAAACCATCTTAACAGAGAGTATAGTAAGGCAGCTACTTGGCAATTATCAATATTGCATGAACAAATATGCTTTAATGCTTACTCTGTTCAGACACACAACTACAAACATACCAACTGGTTAGAGACATCAGCATGGTCTTCTCTGGTCATGCCCTCACCAATGGCAGATTTCATCAGACGACTCAGAGATGGTAGTACATTGATTGGTGGGTAGATCTGGAATCATGTGGAATCAGCATTACGATAATTTGCAATACTAGGTAAACATGAATTATCATTTATATTCCTCTCAAATCCTACCTTCTCTTTCATATAATATCCTAACTGCAAACATGCATCAAACCACAACTAAATAATAATGTGTGCAGTTAAATCATTAGGCTGACTTATTTAAATCATCACCAGAATGTTTGAGTTTTAAATAATTATATATGCATCAGTAAGACGACACCCATAGTATCAAGAGAGAAAAGTTGATAAACCAGATTATGTGAAAAGTGATTGTCCCAAACAATTTTCGCCACTAACCTGTCTGTTATGCAGCTGTCTGTCGACGTACATCTGACCCTCAGTGATATAGCCCGTCAGATCAGGAATAGGATGAGTAATGTCTAATAAAGTGACAAGCCAACAGAAAGTTAGTTAGTTATAAGATTATGAGTCATTGTGGCATTATGAGTAATTATGAGTCATTGTGGCAATTATGAGTCATTCCACATTGATTTGTGGAAGTCTTGAAACTTAATCGATGATAACTTAATACAGTAATGATGTATGAATCATTAGATGACATGTAAAAATCTAGGCTATTTAACACAGCTTTAACATGGGTCTATTCTATCAACCAAATAACTTAGTATAAATAAAGGATATGAAGGTGATCCTACATCACAAAGGTTAGTTTGAATATTAAATTTAAAGTACAATGTACTAGAGATGTAGTATTATGTCACCAAATGATTTTGCATGTCTGAACTAGAATACAAAGAAAATATACAGTCAAGTCCAATCAGATTGAACTCTACTAATTTTTCAAATGTCCGATAATTCGAATAAAAATGAAGCAAAACAGACTGTTTTTTCTCTTTGCACCTATCAAAATTCAAATACTTCCCCATAATTAGAAGCAATTATCTTGCATTACTCAGACCAATTAGAGCTACCACACAGGTTAAAATTTCGCTATTGTCCTGTCCATGTGGTTTCCACCAACGCAGGTGCTGGCAGTTTGAAGAGAGAGTGCCATGGATGGGGAGAGAGGGATTAGACAGTAAATTTACACGTACTGAGAGTGCCCCACGCTCTGTAAGAAGGCCTTATGTGTTCAAGTGGGGGTAGAGTAGGGGGCACAGGGGTCAGCTCTGGCAAGCAAAGGGACCGATAATCAAACATCCAGGCAGAGCCTCACTACAGGTATACACGTACATTTACTACACATACATTAAGAAATGTGTATGCAACACTGTAACAGGGTGAAACACCTGTGTTATGATCACTGTCTTGGTTCTACGACCAGCACCGTTATGGGACAGGCAAGATTCTACATTCTGCTTTGATTTTTTTTTCCTTGAGTTTGATTTGCTTTATGTAGACACCCTCATGGACTATGTAATGGCTTTCTCTATGTGATGGCTTTCTCTAATTGTTTTCAGAATTAAACTTAACTATTAGCCTGTTTCGGGGCCAAAAGTTACTCAACAGCCCTTTTCAGGACTAAAAGCTTCATTAACAGTCATTTTCAGGACTAAAGCCCATTCATCATCAGTTCTTTTCAATTACAGTCTTTTCCAGGACTAAACATTTTAACACCATTCTGCCCTTATTTTTCTTCACTTTTACATTCTCTTTTAAGGCAGCCCTTATTAGGGACAATAATCCAATTAAATGAGTGGACTTGGATTTAAGATAAAGGGGAATTTCGGAAGTAAAAGCACGAATCCTGTACCAAAATAATTAAAATAATGCCTCATCAGTTATTTGACGATTGCCCCATTTGCTGAAATTAGAAGTCCAATTTTCATAACTCAAAGCCATTAGGATAGTCCCACCAAATTCAAAGAATGCAGAATATCTTATGTCAGAATAGCTATTTTCAGTGAATAAATTAAGATGTGAAGAGGATCAAGTGTTCTGTCACAGTAATTATGTTATCTTTCTTTACTTTACCATCATTGGGCATTGTGAGGATGGGAATCTGAGTGATGGAACCACTTCTCCCTTCAACACGACCTGCACGCTCATAAATTGTGGCCAAATCGGTGTACATGTAACCTGGGAAACCACGACGACCTGGCACCTCTTCTCTGGCAGCGGAAACCTAAGACAAATGAGGAGGTCAGAATCAAAGTGGCAGTTTTGAGAAAACTGGAAAAAAAAAAAAACTTCACTACAGCAAAACGTCAGTCTACATAAGTGTAGTTCCTTGTGAGAGCAAATTTGTTGGACATCACACATCTAAATCCAAAAATCTTGTATTACAGATATGGCCCATTATTTCACAATTTTGCATTAAAATCTGGTATTAGGACGATTTGATTCCGACTTTGGCTTTTGGCACCCTGTGATCGGCAGAACAAATGGCAATTCAGCCAAGTGGAGTTAGTTTAATTATAAGTTGTCTCTCATTGATAGAAATTCTGGAACTACCTTCTAAGTGAAAAAAGAACTCACAATGTTCAGGCTTAATGAATCATCAATCGATGCAATCTATTGATTTACAGAGAGTCTTTAAATAGCAAATTAGAAAACAGATGACTTTCTATAGCTGTTACGTGCATTTTTCAGGACCTACTGAGAACTTTAGGATGCTCTGAATGTGTCAAGCTGAATCGAGCCCAGTTACCCACTTAAAAACAGTTTTTAAACAGCTTTCAGTAGCATTTTAACAACACATCTATAGAGCCATTTACTTTCAATCATTTTTTCACAGCTTATTTCCAGTCTTGGATGTTCTGTTGGCTCAATTTCCAATTTCAGAAAAGCTTATCTCAAGTTCAACCCCAATCATGACTGCCATTGTCACTGACAGTGAGCTGAAGCAGCTGACTGCTGATTGGATGAGAGGCAACAACTTGTCATCTTCTCTGCCCCACAATTGGATAACTTTTAAGATAGTCTGTTTTCTCTCAAGCGACGGAATTAGCCTGTGTTTGTTTTTTTCTCACTATTTTTTGCCCATTCATTTTTAGTCTATAGGGGTATTAAACTGCCTCGTATTTTGCTGTCAAGCAGCGCCTTTGTCTGTTTTTCGGCGGGAAGTTTATCTCACTTCACGTCCATTTGGCACTTGGGTTACTTTGATTCTGATCTCCTCAAATAGTCGATATGATTAAATTATTGCCTCAATAATTCATGTACGATACATAAAGCTGACACCACTATCATGTTAAATCAGAAGCAAAATACTAATAATAAACGATAGAAGCAACATACATTTTTGGCAAATGATAACAATAAACACTCTTATTACAAATAGGTCAATAAGATTATTCTTTTTCAAAATCCATCTTTAAATGTATTCATCATTCATTCTGCGATGACAGCAAAGGACCTAAATTTTTAAAATTTTTTTTACCTCTCTCAAAGCCTCAGCATAGGAGCTCATGTCTGTCAAAATAACCAGGATATGTTTCTCACACTGGTAGGCCAGGTATTCAGCTGTTGTCAAAGCAATTCGGGGGGTGATGATACGTTCAATGCTGTGAAATATGGCAGAATGTTAATCTTCAGCCAAATATAAAAATGTGTACTATAAGAAAAATATTAAAATGATAAAAATAATATTTTAAAAATGTTAATATTATTTGTTATAGATGCTGGTTAATTTAATCTTCATTAATGATTGAAAACTACTGGGGTTTTCTGAGAACAATATATTACAGTAATACTCACGTGGGATCATTAGCCAAATTCAAGAACAAAGACACATTCTCCATGGAGCCATTCTCTTCAAAGTCTTGTTTGAAAAATCTAGCAGCTTCCATATTCACCTGATAAAACATGAGGCATAATATTAAAAAATGCATTAAATTACTATGATTTGACTGTTTCATGTAATTTCTCAAAGCTACATGACATATTTGGGTCTTCTTAACACAGGCTTCTAATTATAATGCTCAAAAATAGCTGTGAATTCCATAAGAAGAAGAAATAAAACAAATTTTTTCATAAATTCACTTCAACATCATCATCTTCTATGATAACACTTTATACAGGAATGTCAATATGTCTCCATGAAAAAGTAAGAAAAGTTCCTAGTATACTCTTTCGCAGCACAAAAAATTGAAGTATGTTAATGGTAAACAATATCGGATTTAGGGCCAACAGAGAAATTACTGAGAGCCAATTAGTAGGAAATCCTACTAAAGTAGGAAATTTGACATCCCTGTTTATAATGTAGCCTTACAAACCTCATTGTGTGGGAGATCTGCAGCTGAGAATATTGGGATTTTCTGGCCACGGGCAATGCTGTTCATGGTGTCGATGGCTGAAATACCAGTCTCAATCATTTCTTTTATGCGAACAATGTTATATGATACCTTTTCCAAACTATGTAACTGACACAGAAACACTTACACCCATAGCTGCAAAGACAATGGCAAAGTTGTCCTCATGGCTGTCCATCACACTTTTGTCTGGCAACTTGACAAGACCAGCCTGTCGACAGATCTGTGCTGCAATCTGGAGAACACAAGAAACATGATGTACAGGAAGCAAGACAAGAGTACTTTTAAGATAGGAGTCAGACACAGAAAGTCATGCGGTTTAGGACAAGGGAAATCTCGCATTCCATCTGACAAAAGCAACAAGTCATACCCAATTCCATTCATACACATGAAGTTGCATGCTGGACATCAGTCACCTTCCAAATGTTTTTCATTGCTCAACACACCCCAAATGCCCACATCCTAGAGGCATTGGTTGTGAAATGAACTTGTTCATGTTTTCTATCAGCCTTTTGCCATTTTGCAAGAAGTATTGATCAAAATATGAGATGGGCATGAGTTTTTTTGTTTTTTTTTTAACGTGTACTGTGAACTAGCAATTTTTTATGCTTCAAATTCAGCTTCAGCTTGTTCAAATTAGAGGAAACCTGATAAAAAAAAAATTTTAGTTTTGCATCCAGTTGCCACGACAACACTGCCATATTGGATTTTGTGTTTTAAAATTAACTATTTTCAAAAAACCTAAGACTCCTACAGTACTAAAGGGAATCCTCTGAAATTTTGCGCATAAATAACATAGCTCTATATGAAAGAAGAAATGCATTTGGTTTTTTTTTGTTACATATCCTATAAAATTTGTTATAAATTGTTTAAAAATGTAAACTGATTAATGTAAATTTTTTGCAATTTCCCACCAAATATCCTGTTTTCCTTCAAAGTCAGCAATAAAATTCAGAAAAGGGGTGCATATAATTGAAACTCATGGTAAGAGAACGTACATCCAAACTGGTTCAGAAAAAAAAAAAAATTCATGAAAAAAAGTGAAGAAAACACAAATGCTGAGAAAATAGCAACTGAATTTTCATAATCTCTCTATGAAGTTTGCTGGTAGTGCCATCTTGAGGCCGTTCTGGGACATAAAATATATGTTTCTGACCCTTTCTGTTCTTTTTCTGATATAAGATGAGGTCAAAGTCTAGTCTCTAAAAACAGTAAACTCCAAATTTTGATATTTTAGTCCCAAAATCTCCATTTTCAGGACCAGCAGCTCCCCTTAACAAGTGGTCAGTGGAAAGTGGTGTGTGGCGAGTAACAAGTCACGCACATCGCATCACTTTCTCTGTCTGATGCCAGCCTTAAAACTTTCTAAATCCAGAACAGTTGAATAGACAAACATACAAACATATACACACACACTTAAAAAAAATAAAAAAAAACTGTGTACAAATACACAAAAGGGACACTTACGAAATATATATCCACATGATGAGAATAACCTGTGGATTTCCTCTCTTAGAGTACATAAATCACACTCTTCTATGATAATACTTTATACAGGAATGTCAATATGTCTCCATGAAAAAGTAGGAAAAGTTCCTAGTATACTCTTTCGCAGCACAAAAAATTTAAGTATGTTAATGGTAAACAATATCGGATTTAGGGCTAACAGAGAAATTACTGAGAGCCAATTAGTAGGAAATCCTACTAAAGTAGGAAATTTGACATCCCTGTTTATAATGTAGCCTTACAAACCTCATTGTGTGGGAGATCTGCAGCTGAGAATATTGGGATTTTCTGGCCACGGGCAATGCTGTTCATGGTGTCGATGGCTGAAATACCAGTCTCAATCATTTCTTCTGGATAGATACGGGACCATGGATTGATGGGCTGGCCTGGAAGTGACAAAAGAAACAGGTTGAAAATGGACATTAGACTTTATGACATAGAATCACCTACACTGATGTCTTCCTTATGGTTAGTTACCTCCCGTTTACATTGAATTAAATGTTTACTAGATACTAGATAAGAAGTGAATTGTTTGTATTATTCATCAGTGATAAAAGTTTTTCCAGGTCTCATCTTATATTTTCCAGTGCAATTCACATAATACAGATAAAGCAAAGTTGCGTTTCTCTTCTTTTTCTGTTCTAAACAAGAAGTGATTGACCAAGATAAAATCAAAGAAATACCTTGGATGTCGAGATAATCCTCAGCCAGGACAGATGGTCCATTGTCGATAGGCTTTCCAGATCCATTGAATATACGACCTGTTAGATGAATGATTGTAGCAAACACATAACTGCATAGCACCTACAAGGAAAGATTTGCCAAAATCTATGAAAGTACTGTATTACTATCATCACTCTCATCAGTGATTATGCATGATTATGATACCACAGTATTGTATTCAGCAATTTTGTTACAATAATCTGGACAAACAAACGCTTATCTTGATCATGTAACCTTCACAGAAATATTCTGAATGAAACTCAGATTAGTTTTCATACATTTCACTACTAACCTGACATATCCTCTGCCACAGGCATTCGGAGAATATCACCAGTAAATTCACATTTTGTGTGTTTTGCATCTATACCAGATGTACCTTCAAACACCTGCAACAATGAATGTCATGAATGAACAATAGCTTTAACTGATGGAGATGTTTAACAAGTTCTGAATGTCTTAGCATGAACAAAAATTTTAAGAACCTAGGTCAAATTAAGATTGAATTTCAATCTATTGAAGTCATTATCGCTGTCTAAATTTCAAGAGAGCTTCACACATGAAAGAAATTCAGGCCCTTCAATTAAACTAAAACTTTTACATTTCTGAGAAGTGAGCATTATATAAAACTTACTTATAAATGCAATTTCTGCATTCCTGGCATTTCAGTTGGAGGGAGAAGGGTTCAAAATTAAAATATCAACAAATGACCACAATGAGCATATTTTGAAGAGGAACCATTTCTACACCAGTATCAATTAAAAATTTTCTGATCTTTCCAGGATTTATTTATTTTTCACTGTCTCTCTTATTGATGTATAACCTCGTGGCAGTGTTTACAGAACACACCTACAAGCACAGACATTTTTGTGCCCAGTTTTGTACAGATTTATTGCAAGACAGTAATGTTTTGCAGAAAAGTAGCCCATGCATTCTTTTTTTACCAATCTACAGAGTAAAGTAGAACTGGAAATTATTTTGCTGGATTTTTGTCTATATTTTTGAACCCCCACATGGGCATATCAGTCTGCAACACAATTTTTTTTTTTTAAATTGTGCCCCAAAACACATGCTGATGCTACTTTGTTTCCCTGTCAGAATCTCTGCATTCAAGACATGCCTTCTGAGATGTTATTGTGAACTGTACTCCACAGCTCCATGTATATTTAGAAATGAGTATGACAGACTGACTCTGACAGACTGACATTTCCCAATGTACCCTCTCAGAGTTGTCAGATGAGCCTGTTGAACTTTGCGATCTGTAGAAATTACATCTTGACTTCATCAGGCAAAATAAACACACTAAAACATATTTTTTTGCATAGCAAATATTGCTTTTGCAGCTAGAAGAAAGGCAGAAAAGGTGAACAGCGACAAAATATAAGGGCAAATTACTCATAAATTATTTCAAGCATGTTTCTATCACAGGAAATCCATTTTTCTCCTCGAGTGTTTTCCGCCAGATGTGAGTGAATAAAAAGCAGAGAAAATCTTCTGAGTTGTCAGTCTGACACATATGGAATTGCCCTCTATTGTTTAGCGTCTCTCATTTAAACAGAGAAATGTAGTGTTCCATGAATTAAAATAAACATGCTATACCTGTACGACAGCCTTGGAGCCCATCACCTCCAACACCTGACCACTTCTTTGGGACCCATCTGCTAAAACTAAATTGACAATCTCAGCAAACTTGGGAAACTGTGGGCAATACAATTTCAAATCGTGCATGTTACATTCTATATTATATACATCTTTCAACCTCCTGATGGAGGTTATCTTGAGTGTTAAGCTTATGCCTTGAAAAAAAAAACATTAAAACTGAGCACATAATACTTGAATCACATGGCACACTGACTATTTTCTTTCTTTTTTTTTTTTTTAATCAAATTAGCAGTGCAACGGAAAATAAATAATATAACAATATATTATGTAATAATGTAACAAGATTTACAGTTGGTTTAACGACAGAGTAAAAGATGTAAAATAGTGGTTAAATTCCTTTCCAAAACAGTCAAAAGTAATATCGCTGTTTCTCAAGATGTCATTAATTTTCCAACATATATCTAAAAAAAAAAAAAAAAGCAAGGTAAGTCCAATAATTTTCTCATGTAAAACTTACTCAGTATAACACATATGTATTGATAACACAATTCTTTTATTCAAATTAAAATTTCCCATTTCAATGACACATACCTTGACATTGTCCAAGATAACCAAGGGTCCATTTACACCTGACACTGTTTTGTAGGCTGGAAAAAAAAAAAAGAGAATAATGATTACGTGACAACAGAAACTCAAACGCAAGGAGAATCTCTATATCACGGCAAACAAGAATATATGGCTTATATTTATTTCAGTGGAAAAAAAGAAGTGCTTATTTCAACTGTATTCAGTTTGACACCATAGCCAGACAGCTTTGCAGTCATTTCCAATAAAACCTTTCAATGTCATTCATGGATAATGACCTATTTACAGAGGTAGGGCATCCCATGGAATTCCGGGGACTTAAAAAATCACAGTGTACGTATGTAAGGATGTTTTTGAGATGTATGCAAACAAATAAGAATGAGATCATTTGTATTTGGGCACTGCTTTCTATGTGTGGTCCCAGTCTGTTTCTACTATGGAAGTCGCAAAAATGGGATTCCCAGCTCGGCCACAATTCAGTTGGACTCGGGTTTTCTTATAAGAAAACGATACTATGTCTATGAAGCACCAACGAGAGGAAATCTCTTGAGAGGGAGAAAGAGTTATCATTCCACTTCCTTTTCCTGTGTTTTCAAAATGTTTGCGATGGTACTGGTGCCGTGTTTCAAACTTTATTGAACCCATCGAAAATTTTTGCAAACAAACATGGGACCAGGGCCATCATGGGAAAGCCCTACCAAAAGAATGTCTGCTACCAATGAACATTTGATGGAAGAGAACACTGACAATGACAAAGATTTTGGGATTGTATTTGACAGTGATTCCCTGTACTCAGTCCCTGGGTCCAGGAAGTAATGATGAAAAAGACTGAGCGACAGTGAGTTAGGTGATGGCTGAGGTTGGTCAGCTTAGGTGGGAAGAAGATGCCACCTCGCATTCAGCATAATTATATATATCTGGATCTAGATCTGTGAATGCTGATGCAGAAAATAGAGAAGTAGATCTAGAACAAGCAGAAGAGGATCCTGAGCTTCAGGCGGCTGATCAGATTTACCTAGAATAAATCTAGTAAACGCTTGAAACTTCTGTCCGGAATTGAAAATTTGAATGTTTGATAAGACACAGAAACTGACCATCTAAATCAATCAAGGCATCAACTTGAAATTTGAACTGCAATTTCATTATTGGATTACAAATGTTACCTGAAAATTACAACCTCTTAGAGATATACATTTCAGTCCTGGCTCATGGCGAGTTAGACAAAAAAAAAAATTCTGTTTGTTTGTTAAGCACCTCTTTCCTGCAACATAATCTCAACATCCTTCACTACTTCTTTTTTGCAATTTATTTACATTCTGCTTTCAATTTCCTACAAATTCATAAACGTGTATGGGTCTACCTTTTACAATAAGGATGCTAAGCATTTTAATGTAGTATGTCCTGATATTGCTGTATCCTAGTAAAAGGCTTGGGTCCAGCAGTGAAAAACATAGGGGGGGAGTCAAGGAGTTAATTACTGTCAATACGATTTTGACTGTGTTGGCATTGTCTGTGACTTCAAATGGCAAATATTATAACCCTTTTTGATTATTTATGGTGCTGTGCTCTTTCTTTACCTTAGGCTTAGCTTGTTTTTTTTTTGGGGGGGGGGGGGGGGGGGG
>JBCAUA010046358.1:0-11775 GCA_038406235.1 Peronia verruculata
TCTATCTATCTATCTATCTATCTATCTATCTATCTATCTGTCTGTCTGTCTGTCTGTCTGTCTGTCTATCTATCTGCTTGGTTTATATCTGTCTATCTCTCTATCGATCCATCCATCTGTCCATCTATATCTCCACTCATCCCTCTCTCTGTTCATTTCTAACCATCTATCTTTCTGTCAATTTAGCTACATTTCTTTGGCTGTCAACAGTGTCAGTCTGGTGTGCTCTCTCTGTCTACTACTATTATCCATATTGCCGGGCTATTTTTTGTTCTGATTCTCTTTCTCTCTTTAGGTCTACATTTATTTATCTGTCTATTTATTATGTCTTTGCTTTCGTAGGTTTCGTTGGTGTTCTGGGCTGCACGTTTTGCATGCTACCTCCTCAGTCAATGAAGCCGTGTTTTTTTTTTGTTTTTTGTGTGTTTAGATTTTTAGGAGGGTTGGCCTACTGAAGATGATTTTTTTTAAAAATTAAAGGTAGACTATTTCAACCTTTTCCGTCGAATTCAATCAAATTAAAGGAAAACAGTGAAAAAATCGATTTTTTTCAAACGGTTGCTATGGCAACGCCGCCATATTGAATTATAGAGTTTCTATAATGACCTAATTTAATATTTATCTCCTACGCCAAAACTCTACGGAACTTGATGACACTGGATGAATATGTTGTTTGACACAACATCTACAAACTTACATATTTTCAATTCTTCCTTTACAATACACAAATTTCTATCAATTTTTGAAAATATCATGTAATGAAATTTCAAATTTCGCCCTTTTTTTTCATACTAAAAACCTATTTTTCTCCAGAACTTACAAACCGAATGGGATGCACATAGGTAATTTTTGGGGTCTTTGTGAAAAATGATCTATGCAAAATTGGTAAGAATCAGTTCTGAAAAAAAAAAAAAAAAAAGTAGATACCAAAATTGTGCCAAAATTGGGTTTTGAGAAAAATGAATTTAATTTTTGTTTCTGTGGAGAGTTTTGTGTTTGGCTTTCAGCCTCGGAACATTCTTTCTTTACACATACAAGCCCTTTCCCATGGCGTCTGTGTCTTTTGCTGCCGTTTTCTGTCTTTCTGTGGGTATCTTTCCTCGAATATTGCTCTATGCCCATCATCATTAAAAGGGTTCCATAGAGTCACAACCGAGTTCTTGAGGGCATATATTATGTGCCCTCACCCCCCCCCCCTCCTATCTTTTTCTGTCCAAACCAAGAGTGTCTTGAATTTTATGGCATACAGCTTACAACCGAGCTCTGAGGCAGCAGAAAGAAAGGAAAATTCCACTATTTATAGGAAGTGGAAGTTCATTATAAAACACCTAGTGAAAACTTACACTGCCATCTACTTGATCAACACTTTTTTTTTGTTGTTTTTTTGTTCGCACTAGAATGGTCATCCAGTGTTTATACCTGGCATTGGGGCTCAAGATATTGCTAGTAGAGGTCATTTTGTTTTATGCATCTTTTGCCAATATATAATCAAATAATGACTGTAGGCAAAGATCTACCGTTGAATGACCATGGGTCAAACACGTTGGAATGGACATATCACGTGTTTTATGCCATTTTTATACTCAGCAGATTCAGAAAACCCAAAATCGCATTTTTTTTTTTCAAGCAAAATCCAATTTTTTTCAGGACGCTCCCCCGCCCCTACCCCTCTTCACGTAACTATAATTTTACTATTGTTGTAGTACAGCAGTATTACCCTCTAGAACTCACCTAGAGTAGCCGCCTATCGGTCTATACAAAAGATCCTTCGTTTGGGTTGAAATTGTTGGCGAATACAGGGATTTTTCGAACGGACATAAGGGCATCATCACGCATTTTATCGTACATGAGGGACATCTGACATCAAGGATTTCACGTACATGTATATTGATGCCATCAAGGATTCTGCGCACTACATGGATGCTATCTGCAAACGAAAAAAAAAATGTAAATATTGTGCGCCACTAGAAAAGAGTCCATGATCTTTGTAGGAGAGTTTTTAAAAGCTTAGTCAAACCAATCCTGCGATCCTGAGAGTAGACGTGTATAGCATTAGCAAGTGTGCGCATCTGATCTTGGTATTTTGAATGATTAAAATGAACGTTACTGAAAGAAAACGTTTTGGAATTGGATGCTTTGCGAGTGGAATCTGACGAAATGTAACATACGCACGCAAGGTTCGGTGTTGGCCGTTGCAATCAAAGACGATGACATGGTTGTCTGCTAGCTTTTTTCACGGACTTGACTGGCTCGCTAACGGATGGATTTGGTGATAATATCAACGGGAGACAGCTTGTGGTCTGCTACTTTTTATTTTTTCTTTTTGTGTCAGTTTTTACCTTGAAAATCTTCATAAATTCTGTCTCTTAGTTCCGTAGCGCATGGCCTATATGCATATCTTAACGCACATTCATTATTAACGGTAACAGTTTTCTTTCTGTTCTCAGATCATTCAGCATGTTATCTATTGTTCCAGAGGGCAAGGGAGTTAACGGACGACAACACAAGCTAGAATGCATCCGGGATGAGAGACGGTCGTGGAAGAAAAGAACGGATAAAGGTCTTTGACTTGGAAACACGGGCATATTATATACATAATTTACGGTTCATTGAAAAATAATGGGTGAAATGATTGCCACGAATGACTTTGAAGCGTGAGTGTGCTCAGAAACGTGAATAACACCAGTAAAGTTCTGTCAACACAATTCTCTGTCTTGGTTTCCCTTAGTAATGATTCAGAAAATGAAGAATAATATTTGGTATTTGGCTGTTCTCATCAGTCATTTTTTAAAAATCAGATTCAATGAAGATACTCTGATTTCTTCTTTTGCGTGATTTTTTTTTTTTTTAGATACTTAGCCTTCTCGCATTTCTTTTCTTTTCTCTTTCTTCTGATTTTCTCTCTCTCCTATTTCTGTCATTTTTTCACTTTATCGTTTCCTCTATTTCTTTATCATTTTTAATTTGTTCATGTAGTCCTGCTATTTTATTTGTGTTCAGTCTTTATCGCCTGTCAATTTTGTTCTTGAGTTCTCGCGTTTCTTTTTTCTTTACTATGAATTATTCTCACAGTCATAGATGGAAATAAAATCATTTCCTTTTCTCATTATCCTTCATTTTGATAATTTGACCTCACGAGCCTATGTTGTAAATGACATATTCGGATAATTGAAATTTTGATTCCACCAAGCCCTGCATTTGTTTTAAAGTGGAGTCTAAGCACGTTTAGAGCATGAGAATATGAGTCATGCTACATAACATACTGTAGACAAGGGTCGATAAACCTTTCTGCGGTTTTGCTACAGTGCTGTGTTTACGTTCTCTATGAGTACTTGATTGCCACTGGCAACTCACATCAAACGTGCACTGACAAAACACACGCTTTTTTTTATAACAGGCTGATTATTTTTTCCACCTGTACAGATGTGAAAACGTTCCCTATTAGGAAAAAGACAACCTGTGTGCATCGCCTGATTTTCGAAAAGCTGCCAATTTGTTCACCCTGTGTAGTAATATTGTAAAGTGCGGAAAGAGAGGTCGGAGAATGTAATACAAATCACGATCTTCTTGAAACACGAACTTTCAAGTAATAGGATGTTTTCTCAAAGATCGTCAGACATGCTCAATTCTGTGTCGCTGCCCCCTGATCTTGAACTGCTGATTCAATTATCTGTCATTATCTCATGTACATCAGGGGCGTGGTCGGCCTGACAGTCGCGCGGGGCACAGGCACATTCCAAAGATAGAGAGAGAGCGTGAATGAGTAGGTGTGTGTGACACAGAGGGGGATAGAGAGAGAGAGAGAGAGAGGAAGGATGGAAGAGACAGGGGGTAAAGAGAGAGAGAGAGAGAGAGTGAGTAGGAGAATTGAAGGGGAGGGAAGGGGGGTAGGAGGAAAGGAGGGAAAGCCTAAACACATGTAGGGACGAAGAGAGAGAGAGAGAGAGAGAAAGACACAGTGGTGATAGAAAGAGAAGATGGGCATCAAGTGAGAAATAAGAAGATGTATGGAATAGAAATAAGTGAGAAAAGAAAGAAAATGGAAAGAAGAGAGAGAGAGAGAGAGAGAGGGAGAGAAAGAACGGTAGAGAAAGAGGAAAGAGTGATGTATAGGCATAAGAAAATAGAAAAGGCAAAAAAAAAAAAAAAATTGAATTGAAGATAGTTGACTAGGAAGAGAGGGGAAAAAAAGTGGGAAAAGGGAGGTCTGAGAGATGGAGGGAGGGAGAGAGAGAGGGGGGAGGAAGGAAAGAGAGAGAGAGAGAGAGAGAGAGAGAGAGAGAGAGAGTTGAAGAGTGTGGAAACGGAAAGGATTTATAGAAAAGTCGGAGCGTGGCAATAGAACAGGCCAAACACCCATAGATTAGGCTTAGACGTGCCAGTTTAACAGACAATGATTGTGTGCTCAAGGTGGTCAGTGTAGGACTCAAATGTGTATGTACTACATAATAAACTACATGGGATTTTACATGTAGAAAACCAGGCACAACAACAGGAAAAGTTGGCACTCCCAATGTTTTCAAGAATTCCAGCTTATTAAATCTAAATCATTAAATATGTGGGTTATTCATTATAATGTAGTGAGAGACATACCGGCTTGTTTGTGTTGGGGTTTAACGACACATCAGTGCGATTACGGCTATCCGTGTCAAACGGTAAGATACGTTTACATGTCAAGAAGAAGAGAGGAAGGAAAGCGGGACAGAAGACAGGGGGGAGGAGAGAGAGAGAGAGAGAAAGAAGAGATGTCTCCCCTGGAATGTCGAGGAAGGCACTCTATTGGAGACACCTCACCGATGGCAGGCTTACACCGCCTGCAGGTGGGAGCAGAAAACCTACATAAGCCCCTGGCCCCGACGGGGGGAGACATACCGGCTTACGGTCTTGGCTTTATAAGTTGAGCACATTTACATACAATAGTAGTAGGCTAGTAGTAACAGTGGTACATGCAGTAGCAGTGGCGGTAGTAATTTTAGTAGTAGAAGGGCATTACGAGTAATGGTTGTACATGCAGAAATAGTAGTAGTGGTGAAAAAAGTAATATAGCAGTCATGGTGGTAATAACAGTGATAGTTGTATTATCAGTAGCAGTGGCAGTAGCAGTAGAGCAGTGGCAGCAACAGTAGTAGTAGCAGTAGTAGTACTAACGGTAATAGTAGTAATAATGGTGGCAATAATAGTAGAAGTGGTAGTAATGTTAGTGAGAGTAGTACATGCATGTACTAGTAGCTGGTAATTTTAGTAGTGCACGTAACAGTAGTAGCGGTAGTAGTGGCAGTAACAGTAGTAATGGTAGAAATAGTAGTGATAGCTGACAGTGTCTTAAGTTTGTATCAGTTCTGGGTATTAGATTTGACTCAGACTGAACATGTCTAGTGTTTATTTTAGATGAATATAAACTCAAATTAGCTTGGCAGGGGGAGGGGGGGGGGTATGAAGGCCAGATTCCAAGCAATAAAGAAATACCTCTTAATCGGTTTCAAATCAACCAGGTGGGTGTGGCATCTTCTGTAATAATAACAATAAATAGATACCGCTAACTCTATTTCAAATGAACGAAATGGCAATGACATCTTTCCTGAGAGAACTCCAGGCTAGGCATTTATCGTGGCTCTGAGTGAGCGCCTCTGGAAATTTCCTGCTCACTCGCAGTGCAAGGTCGATAACCGACACGTAACTTCAACAGGCAAATGTCTTTCTGTATCGGAACTCATATTGTCTAAGTGAATGTGCTCGCTCTATTGATTTTGGTGCCGTCACTTTCTAAGTTTAGTGGATGACATAATGGCTCGATACCTGTGAGGCGTGGGAAAGAGGGCTGGGCTGTGAGTGCTTCTGTGGCACTGGAATTTCTAGGTAACAGATGCATTATTATAAACAAAAACAGTGTTTTACGACCTCAAGATTTTTTTTTTTTTTGTATATGATATGTGTTTACCTTGAACCTTTCCCAGTTTGTAGGTAATTCTTTCTTATATTATTATCATCATCGTACTCATCTTTTTGACATTCGGGAATGGAGGCTATGAGCCTATGCGTATGTTTGCATGTTTGTGGCGAAAGAGTGAGTGGTTAGATAGCTTGTATTAGTTTAGATATTGCATTCTTCCGTTTAATTCTACCTGTGTTTTGAAGCCGACGTGGTCAAGCCCTTGTCTTATTTTGCATTCGAATTACTAGCCACATAGCATACACATTGCGGTACTCATGTTATAGGCTAGACTTAAAGGTATAACATCATTTTTTTAACTTGAATGTAATTCCGTATACATGTATGTATGCCATTTCAGGAAGAGAATACATTAGTTCTTTCTGTCGACATTTCCAAGTTTAAAGAATCAGTCTTTCCTCCTCTTTCCCGTCCTTTCATTGTGAATATGCCTCTCATTTGACTTTAAGACGATGATTCATCAGAGGGTGAGAGTCAAAAAGGTCAAAGATTAATAATAATAACACAGTTGTACTGTCTGCATACTCACAAATAAACAGACAAATTATGCAGGCTTGTGAAATTGCATGATCGCAAAGAACACACATAGTCAACAACAGATAGTTCAATGTACAAATGAGACATTGCCGGCTAACCATTGACAAAGTCAATGACTGACCTTTCAAATATTACTTACTTCTAGTACTTCTATCAGAAATGTAAAGTTGGGAGAAGTCTTCAAATAAGCATGCAGACTAAGAAAACTACAGAATGAATGATTTCTGAATTTGCTCAAAGAACTATGGGAAACGGCCACTTTTCTCCGGTATCCAAACACACAGACTCACGCGGTTCAGAACGCATTTGGACATGTAGAAAAAGAACATTTCGGTACAAACATATTAACATGCAGTTTCGCAGACTGTATACCAAATCTTGCGTTGGAACACGCGATGAAAACAGGAAGATTGCCTAAATGAACGCTAATGACATGATGTAGGTATGCCTATTTATTTGTTTTGTGTTGAAGTTTAACGACACAACAGCACTATCTCGACTATAATGTGCAATGCCAAGCGCCAAACTCGGTAAGACACGTTTACATCTCAAAAAGGCTGATCACGTATTATAGAATAAGAGAGGAAAGAGAGCGGGTCAGATGACAAGAGCAGAATAGATTCTGTATTTCACTGCATTGCCTTTGCGTCCACCATACCACAGATGGCACCCGCATCAACAGGAACATTTAACTGTTGATCTTAATTGAGGCCAGATAGCTGCCATTGGACTTAAAAGCTCAGAATCAATAATGCAACAAATTTTGAATGATAATAGACTTGCTGTCATTACTGTCAACCCCATACCATGGAGAAGCGGTCGATTATACTAAAAGAGCTGACGAGCGAGGGCAAATTAGAGAGGGAAAAGATTTTCAATACCAAACAAAGGGCAATGTGAACTTATTTAGAACTTGTTCATTATTTTCAATTTTACTTTTCAACATTTGTCTCAATCTGCCACAGTTGGAAGCATGATGTTAAAAAACACAAACACCGAAACAAAACGAATGTTTAAATACTCGGTTGTCATAATACAAACAACGAATTATTGTTATTATTATTATTTGAAATCTATTTTAAATATTGGACATGGACTTAGAAACCAAAGTTTGATGCCTTTTATCTTTGTTGTTTCCTGTGTTTCAAGTTAATTCTGCCGTTCAATATATGAGAATAGAGAATGTCAAAGAGATATGTACTTTATAATTATATGAAGAGAACGATAAAAATCATTTCACAGCAGTAACGCTCTGAGCGTACCGTTACCTCCGTATAGCTGGCAGTATCTTGTCAAATGTCATGCTCGGTGTAGCTACAGACATAGCCAGAAGGCACACAAACTTTGGGAAAGTGACGCTATCCTAACATGTCACTTAGCAAATATAATGATTTCGCCCTCTCTTTTATCTGACTCTCTTTCTCTCCATCTCTCTCTCTCTCTCAGTGTGCGTGCGTGCGTGTGTGTGTGTGTGTATGTGTGTATGTGTGTGTGTGTATGTGTTTCTCTTCTTAAAGAAAAAAATAAAAATCAGATACCGGCATAGATGTCAAATTCTTAATTCTTCTGATCACCATCACCACCATCATCACCATCATCCTTTTATAAAATATAATAAAACTCTCTCATCGGCAATTAACAAAACAATTCAAGAAAAGCAGATAACATATAAACTTGATCTTCATGTTAAATACTCTGCCAAATTTTCGAACCAATTTGGTCCTTCCTCGGGGCAACCACCACCACCACCATTGTCATCGTCATCATCATTGTACAAAAAAATATCTTAAAATTAATATGACTGTCCTTACATTTTACAAAAAAAGTAGAAAAGCAATATGAAGAATTTTGAATTGAGTTAATGAAAGAAATTAAAAGATCATCATTATCGTCGTTATCAATTTATCATCATTTTACAAAAAAAAATCTTAAAGTTAATATGACTGTGCACTGGCAACTTATCAGACACACACACACAAAAAAAAAGTAGAAAAACAATATGAAGAATATTTGGATTGAGTTAATTAAAGAAACTAAAAGATCATCATCATCAACATCATTATCATGATTTTACCACACAAAAAAAAAAAAGTCTTAAAATTAAGATGACTGTCCACCGGCAACTAATCAAACTAATTTCATAAAATGAAAGAAACAAACAACAATCTGGACGACTCGATATGTTGAAACATTGCATTGAGTAATGGTGCTGGCCAAATTTTCGAACATCATCAACATGATTATCATCGTCATCCCTTTATAATTAATAATGCTGATAATAATAACAATAATGATAATAATAAATACGGTAAGATGGCGATACAGCAACGACAATAGTGATGGCAAATTCTTAAAAACTAGCCCGAAATTAATGCTTCCGGGTGATATCAGATAATCACAGCAATTTTCGTGTCGCTGGAGGGCTTTGTCTTGACTACCTGGTTATTTTTAAAATAATAGATAGACTGAGATATGAAGCTTTTTTGTCATCTGTCATCAACCAGACAATTAGAAGCATAGTTTGAAACCTAAGTTTTTTTGGCCAGTGGAGATATTGCGCCATCGAACGTGTCGGGGATACTCTCTACGCGTTTTGTACAAGATGTGTCCAGTTAGATCTTGTGTGTGCGTAGTACGTCACAATGCGTACTACGTCACGATTTCGTGTGTATGCACACCGGATATGACTCGGAGAGAATGCTGTAGCAACGGCTTGAAGCTTGTAGAGGGTTCCAGACGAGCTAGCATCTATATTTTAAGGGTTCATGCAGAGATTGAATGCCATGCAGTGAAGAGAAAATGCAATACGTGATGTACGCATCGGAATTAGAGAGCTGTCCTGGAGTTTGTATTGCTATCAATCGCCTGCAATAAATTCTGCATTATTTCGACGTTGAGGATTCCTGTTGTTATTTCTTTATCACTGTGTGCGTTTCATCTGTATCCACCGCCTAATCACCACTTACAGTCACAACTAACAGACATCAATACCCAGAAAGTTTCATGAGACCCACCAACCTCACCTCTCTTTTCTTCCTGCTTCCTGTTTTTAGCATATGGATAATATGTGACAAGGAGTTACAATAACTGTAGATCTATATTTAATATTACCCCCCCCCTCACCCCTTCCCGCTAATCATTCTCTTTTCTCAAAGTTACAGAATTGATCCATTGCAGGATTACAATATTCCATCTACCGCTTCTACGTTCATTTCTACAAAATAATGTCACCAGAAACTGTTGCTAGAGGCATAGTGTTTCTCTAATGACATTTAATCATGATCAAGAAATGATCATCTCAGGCTTGAGGAAGACATAAGAGAACAGACTCCCAGTGTATTTTAAGAATAAAATCCAGTCCTAATGTTATCAATGAGTCTTCACCAGATCGTCCCGCAGGATTCATATTTTTTCCCCATCTCCTCCCTTCTGATACTGAAAGAGTTAATATTCTTCCTCCCTCCCTCCCTTTTGATACTGAAAGAGTTAATATTCTTCCTCCCTCCTCCCTTTTGATACTGACAGGGTTAATATTCTTCCTCCCTCTCACTCCTGCCTTTTGATACTGAAAGAGTTAATATTCTTCCTCCAACCCACTCCTCCCTTTTAATACTGGTAGGGTTAATATTCTTCCTCCCTCCCTTTTGATACTGATAGGGTTAATATTCTTCTTTCCTCCTTCTCCTCCCTTTTGACACTGATAGGCTTAATATTCTTCCTCCCTCCCGCTCCTCCTTTTGATATTGGTAGGGTTAATATTCTCCCCCTCCCCTTCCCTTCCCTTTCATCGCTTCCCCTTTTCACAGAGACATAACGAGATAAACAGTTACAACATTCATCGATGAGCAGTTAATATTTTTTTCCCAAACTTACCATTCTTTCATTCTACACATGCTAAGACAGTATTCAATATAGAGTTAAAATGTCCCATTTCCCACATCTGGGTTTATCTCCTCCCCATCTTTTCCACCTGTTTCCATCATACTGTAATTTCATCGATCTATCTGCTCGTCTCTTCTCACACGGTTACACTAAGTTACATATCTTTTTTCCAATATGAAATGATACCCTCTACCCCCTCCACCTTCCCCCCTCCACTCCACTCCGCTACTTTTTCCTCCTGTGCTTCTGTCCCCTCTTTCAAACACAGAGGTAATTCCTTCGACAGTGAATAGTCGTTCTCAATAGAGAAAGGCAAGATTTCGGGACAAACCAACAGAATTCCCCGCAGGAAGTGAGCTTACAACAACAACTGATGTGAAGTGCTGACTGTTAAGCGGTTTTTGAGTCCATAAGCCTGTTGTGGGTTTTCGTGCAATTCTATATTTTATCTTATGTTATCTATCGTAATTTATCCTATCATGGCCATTTCTGCGAAATTTCGCTTACATTCCACCTTTTTGAACTGTATCATAATGTGAGATCGTTTCGCACATTATCTGCCCTTTCCAGAAGAGGGATTTGTGTAAGGGGAGATCATTTTGAGCAGACTTTTACTTCCCTTTGTCAGACAAAAGAGGGGCTGAGCAAGCAGTGTAAAGAGGGAGAAATCCTTTTTCTGCTTCCCATTCCAAAGACTGATCGCAAACAAAACAAAACAAAAATGATAAAATTATAACAATAACAAGAAAACATTCACCTTACATCATATATTTTTTAAAAAAAATTTTCATGGCATATGTCTCAAACAAAGGGCGAAAACGTAATTCTTTCCCTCTTTTGTCTGGTAAAAGGAAGTAATAGGATCGAGCACAACGATGTCCCATTGTAACATTAGACGGAGAGTAGATGGCCAATGTTCTCTGTAAACGCCAGCCTTCGTCCCCCACACGCTTTCTCGCCCGATCACTCTTAGCTCTTCAAGCTCTCACTCACTGTGGGCGGGCATAAAGTAATCAGGGCACACAAGATCAGACAATCTGGTCTAGTATCTGATCTTTGACATGGCAGAGCACAAACGGACGGAAATGGTTGATAGAAGGGACAAATTATACAGTGGGGATGGGTGGGCAGGTGAAAGTGGGGGGGGGGGGATGGGTGGTGGGTGGGAGGTAGAGGAGTTGGGGATTGGAAAGGAAAGGGGGAAGAAGTGGATGAGACGGCGAAAAACCCATTCAGGCCACACCCCGATCGATGGCAGTAGCTCTCGCCAACCCTGTAAAATCCTTCTTTTCCACTTATATAACTATATTTTCTTCTCATAATGTGCGTTTTTTTTCTATCTATCTATCTATCTATCTATCTATCTATCTATCTATCTATCTATCTATCTATCTATCTATCTATCT
>JBCAUA010046369.1:0-11774 GCA_038406235.1 Peronia verruculata
ATCTATCTATCTATCTATCTATCTATCTATCTATCTATCTATCTATCTATCTATCTATCTATTTATTTATTTATCTAAGAATGATGATGATTCACATTTGTTTTCTTTTTTACAGTCGACCTCGGTCATTTCCAATACAAACAAACAAACAAACAAACAAGCTTGCCGGAGGAAGTGCTGCTAAACATTACCACCACACGTTAGGAACGGGCTAGCAACATCGTAGACTGAGCACGTAATTGCTGAGGGTACGTCAATAAGAGTTGTGAAAAACACTTAGATAAGAGAACATCCGGGGCCGGCCAATGCCCACTTAACCTCAATGAGGCATTCTGACCGTCAACCAAATTACTTCCCTTTGGCAATTACAAGCGGTATAAAACAAGCATTAAACAAAACGAAGAGGGAGCAGTGGGCCTGTGGTATGGCGTCTGCTCATGGAGACAACAGGCCGGAGTCGGCTCGCGGGTTCTGCATCGGGGAATGGAAGGACTCAAAGATCGAAAACCCGCATTTTTTTGTGTGACTCAACGGTCTCCTGGCTTCCCGTGGGTAGGGAAGCCCGACGTCTAGCCCTTTCGGGTAAGGGTGAATATATTTCGCAAGGTCCCGTGTGTACGTTACGCACGCTAAAGAACCCTTGGCAGTTCAAAATCTTTGGAAGAGTAGGCTGAGTGACGCTGTCCAGGTAAAATTTCCAAATTCCAAATTTCTACCCATGAGATTG
This sequence comes from Peronia verruculata, assembly GCA_038406235.1. NCBI lineage: Eukaryota > Metazoa > Mollusca > Gastropoda > Systellommatophora > Onchidiidae > Peronia > Peronia verruculata. Next base: position 728 of record JBCAUA010046369.1, read on the forward strand.
TTCTGCAAAAATTGGCAACATCTAAAAAGCCGAGATAATCCTCTTTCTTAGGACTGAAAGGCTTAAGAAAGGGAAAACCAAGAAAAGGCTGTACACCAGTATCCAGTCTCTGACTGCAAACAGTCTCTTTCATACCATATACCAATGATAACGATAACATTGCACTGCCAGCCACAGATAGCTTGAGAAAGAAGCAAGACTACAATGGAAATGGGAGATGGTTGTCCTCAGTCCTATTACTTCCCTTTACCAGACAAAAGAGGGATTGAACACGCAGTGTACAGAGGAAAGAAATCACTTTTGCGTCCTTTACTTGAAACATGCACCATGAAAAATTCCAGAAAAATTATGATGTAAAGAGTATGTTTTCTTCTTATTGTCATAACTTTTTCTTTTTTTGGCGACCACTCTTTCGAACTACAAGAAGTAGAGGAATTTTTTTCCTCTTTACACTGCTTGCTAAACACCTCGTTTGTCTGGCAAAGGGAGGTAACTGGGCTAGTGAAAATGATCTCCCTTTCACGAATCTCTCTTTTGGGAGGGGCAGATAACCTGCAAAACGATCTTCCATTGCGAGAAAGAAGTTCAGATTTGTAGGCATTCAGGTCTCTTTGTAAATGCCGACCTACCCTTTTGAGCAGTTATGCAAGCCTGCCATTTATTTTGCATTATAACGCCAGATCGGGGATTTTGCTTTTAATTTTAAAACTTCTATAAAGCAGATCCGTAGGCCGTAGTAAAAAGAAAAAGCTCTCTTTTATTTTCTTTGAGCTGCCTTTTCATTGCATGTGACACATAAACACACACACAAAAAAAGCTGCATGTCAGAAGGTCTTATAAATAAAAAAGAAGAAGGTTAGAGCTCTTTTCTAAGACCAGTTCAATGCAAGCAAAGTCTGTATATTTACCAGACACCCATTCACCGCTCTAGTGTCATATTTTTTTTTTTTCAAAGACAAACCACATACCTGATCGCAATCTCACGGGAGTTTTAAATTTGAGGTTCTTAAGTGTCACAAAAAGAAATGAGACTGGCAGTGGCTAAGATTCAAAGTCTAAGAAGGTGGAACGTCTAGGCATGAATTAAAGCAGAAGTTTTATACCTTATACACACTTTCCAGGATGAAGAACATGTAAGGTCTTAAATGGCTAAACAATGGGAGATCGTTATGCTGTCCTATTACTTCCCTTTACTAGATCAAAGAGGGATTGAACAAGCAGTGTAAAGACTAATGAGGACAAAAATCACTTTTTTGCACCCTTTACATGAAACAAACACCAGAAAAATTCCAAAACAATTATAATGTAAAAATAATGTTTTCTTCTTATCGTTATAATGTTATCAATCTTTTTTGCGATCAGTCTTTCGAATGACAATAATTATGCAAAGGGATTTTTTTTTTTTTTTTCGTCTTCACGCTGCTTGCTAAACACCTCTTTGTTTGGCGAAGGGAATAGAGCTGGTTAAAAATGATCTCCCCTTACACACATCCCTCTCTCGGAAGGGGCAGATAATCTGCAAAACGGTCACCCATTAAGATGAGTAGCTTGTAACTTATTTATTGTTTAAACGGTCATCTTTCAAAACACAAAGTACAACATGACTAAAAAGTAACTCGCTATTTTAAAACATTCACTCGCTGTAATTTTCGTTTCATCTTTAGGGCACAGCAATTTTTCCTCTTTGGACCTGTCTTTTCAGGTTTTTAGCAAACTTTCCAACTTCATAACGTGTCATTAGCTTGACGTTCAACCGTGGTAACAGGGCTTGTAATTTTCCAACAAAATTAACAGTCTTAAAAGACAGATACAAACAGATTAAAGTCTCATATACTAGAGACCCAACACAAAACAATGAAGTCGGCATTTGTTGACTAATAAAAACAAAACCAAAAACCAAACAAACCCCAGCCACGCAAATCTAAGACAAAAATTACAAGATATAAAAATATATTTTATACTCATTTAAAAACAAAAGGGGTGAAGATGAGTTCCTTTTTCAGTCACTCTTAATTAAAATACTCGAGTATTCGGGCAGACCGGTTTCCATGGCTCGGACATAATCCCTGCTTTGAAACTCTACATCTTGATCAGTGGTTCCCAACATTTTTGCATTCGCAACCCCTTGAGTTACCCACTCGAAACTCCAGCGATCCCCTACTACTACTGACGGGAAGCTTGATCTACATTTTATTGCATACACAGCTAGGCACATCGGCCCATTCGCATGCGCACAGACACCCCCCAGTGTTATGAAACCACACTGAACCGCTGTGAAGTGCTTTTACTGATACAAAATCAAACAAACAAAAAATGCTGATTTTATTTTAAGCCACTGCTAGCAAGGGTACGCCCCCTCTTTCCCCCCCCCCACCCCCCCCCCGGCCAAGCCCAAAACTGACTGAGAACATCTGATCTTAATGAAAGCGTTTGTTGTAATATAAAAACAACAACAAAAAGTGATCAAAGATCAGCTGACTGATCAACAACTATCGCATGTGTCCACTTTGTTCCTATACAAAAACCAATGATGTCCACATCTTCATCTGTGAGGCAGACCTAGCACTATTTACTTGGGAGAAAAATAGGTTGATGTTGATGATATCTGCCCAAAACTTGCAGCCTAACCCTACACCGTGAAGAAAAAAAAAGGGGGGGGGGGGCATGGTAAAACTTTCGCACCAAAAAAAAAATGCTCCAGCTATACCGTATAACTACAGGTAAAATAATAATAATAATAATAATAATAACATGCTGTTATAATACGATGGTGAAATGTGCCAAAAACATGGCCCTCAAAGAATGATAAATTGTGCTGTAAAATTACGGCGTGAAAATGTTGCAGTACAGAAAAAAAAATCCTGCATTAAAATTGACTGCAAGTTGATTGTAAATTCACAGCAAATGGTTCTGAATTCATTTAACAGTTTTTTGTAGGTTTCTGTAGGAGCCTTTCTGGCTCCTGGTGGAGGGTATCTCGACGTTTTTGTAGTGTAGAAATGTTGCGGGCTGATCTGCCAGAAACGTTGCTCACTACACAGGGTGATTGAAAAGTCCCAAGACATTAATATCATGTCTTTTGTGGGTCATCCTGAGTGAGTGAGTGAGTGAGTGAGCGAGTGAGTGAGTGAGTGAGTGAGTGAATGAGTGAGTGAGTGAGTGAGTCAGTGAGTGAGTCAGTGAGTGAGTGAGTGAGTGAGTGAGTCAGTCAGTCAGTCAGTCAGTCAGTGAGGGGGGTGATTCTGTGAGTGAGTGAGTGAGTGAGAGAGCGAGTGAGTGAGTGAGTGAGTGAGTAAATGAGTGCGTGAGTGAGTGAGTGCATGCATAGGTGAGTCAATGAGGGAGCAAGATCGTCCTGAACATAGATGGTTCAGTCTTTCCATACCTTCTTACCCTGTGACACATCATGCAGACTTTTTTTTCGAACTGTGCCATACTTGATTTGATTTTCAACCAAACCTGACTTTTCAGTTTATTTTGACCTTAGAAATAAAGATCTGTCCATTACATTCATTCGTTTTATCAGCGAGTGCTCTCTGACGTTCTGGTCTCTGGTATTCAGAATTTTGAAAAACTGTTTTCTAAAAAGCATTTCAAGACTGGTATTCAAAAGGGTATTTGTCTTATACTGTCAGGAGACGTAAGCTGGTTTTTCTTGAATGTGAACAAAAGTAATCAAACATAGCATTGAGAGGAAGACTCAGTTTCTTGTCATACTTTCAGATTACTTGTGCCCTAGATAAGCATATCTGGAATCATAGCAAGATTCTACCACACAGAGACATGTCTTGCTAGAGATGACGCTAACTTAGTGTTTGCAAATATACAGAAACTAGAGGAAGAAAATGCCAAAATGCAATGAGGATTTTTTCAGTGCAAGATTACTTTAAGGCTACGTAAGTCTCTGTGATAGCCACACACAGGAGGTTGAATGAAAGGATTAAAGAGAACGTAAATCAGCACAAGTGTCCGTGATAACCACCCACAGGAGGCTGAATGAAAGGTGTAAAGAGAACGTAATGCAGCACAAGTCTCCATGATAGCCACTCACAGAAGGTTGAATGAAAGGTGTAAAGGGAACTAATGTAACCAAGTCACCGTGATAACCACCCACAGGAGGTTGAATGAAAGGTGTAAAGGAAACTAATGTAACCAAGTCTCCGTGATAACCACCCACAGGAGGTTGAAAGAAAGGAGTATAGAGAACGTAACGTAGAGCAAGTCTCTGTGATAACCACCCATAGGAGATTGAATGAAAGGTGTAAAGAGAACGTAAAGAAACGCAAGTGTTCGTGATAACCACCCGCAGGCGGTTGAATGAAAGGCGTAAAGGGAACTAACGTATCGTGACGTACGTCTCCGTATGATGGCGAGAATAAGACCTGTCCATACTTTAATGTTATCCTATCGTTATCCCCCTTGCGTTGCTGCTGTATTTCTTCCAGCACGTACCTTGTACGATAAGTTCTGCTGGGCTTTTCCAAGTTATGACATGATCGTACCAGGGTCAGTTAGTTTCTTCTAAATCAGAAGAGTCCACACTTTTTGCAAAGAGGGCCAGGTTTGGTGACGTGAAAATATCTGTGGGCCGACCATCCAGTCTCACCCTTTTTAAATCAATACCATTCAATGCAAAGCATCTGTTTTATGGAATCTCTACTGCCAATAGCATACTTTTAATTTCTTCAGATGCATAGAACACTTTTAAATCTGAACAAGCTTTTGTCAAAATCACTTTGTCTGTCATATCTGAAGACTACGGTACGGTAAAATGATAAGAACGTCTGATTGGAAAGCTTTCGGGTAGAATGAATTATTAGTATTAAAGGTTCTGTTGAAACATCGAAAGAGGCTGCCGGCCGGTGCAGCGGTGGAAACATGATCACGGGCCGCTGCTGACCACGGGCCGGACTTTGGACATGCCTGCTCTAAATCAGTTCCATTGCAATGATAGCATGTCCGTGCTTCAGTGCCAGATAGGTGGGCTTGTACGGGCCTACATGATTTGTCACAGGACAAGAAGGTAAGGAAAGACTGAACTGTGCATCTTCAGGCTGATTTCACTCCCAAACTGACTCATCCAAGTATGCATTTACTCACACATTCGTTCACTCATTATTAACTCATTTATTCAATCGTTTGTTCACTCGCTCGCTCACTGACTGACTGACTCACTCACTCGCTGGCTGTCTCGCTCAAGTCATTCACACACTCACTCATTCCATCACTCACTCACTCTCACTCACTCATTCACTCACTCACTCGCTCACTAAAGTACTCGTTCACTTGTAAAGTGATTCATCATACATTCACTCGCGTTGAGGAAGTAATTTCTGATATCTGTTGCCAACCTATCCTTCATTCTGTTCCCACACACTTTATCCCCCAAGCTTCTTTCTCTCTCTCTCGCTCTCTCTCTCTCTCTTTGTCTCTTAAAACGGTTACTCACACACATCCACTGTTTACATGATGCACGTGAAACAATCCACACACAACCTCCTCCCACAGTTCATCCATCCCCTGCACACACACACACACACACACTCCTACCCCACCCCTGCCCTCGGCGTCAAAGCGACACTACACGCTGTCTATGAGAAAATCGAAGTGAGGCTTTGTCTTGGAATAATACGGAATGGCAGAGCACTCGAATGCGCTCGTGAGTCGACAAAGGTTTGTCGACCGAGTCTGAGTATTGTTTCCAGTACGTACGCTATGTTGTGGCCTTTGAATGTTATGACATGAGTAAAATTATATCGGCTTAAAGTTAATACATGTACCTGTCTAGTTTGATAAAGAGAAAATCTAGATACGAATTGTTTAAGTTTTAAATTTGATCGGGCTGCCGGTGTTTCCATCCCTACTGGTCGTAGTTTAAACTGTCATAGGTTTTAAATGTACATAATGTAAGAACACACGGAACTCCATTACGGATTTACATTTTTGCCCCTAACACACGCACGGTTAATGTATGAGAAATTCGACACGAAATCCATTGGTGTGGGGGAATTACACGTCCAATGACACAGACATGTTACTGATGCTATTAATCACAAATGAACGTACACGCGGCACTTCACTAAGCATTGCTGGACCGGTGCAGCACGGATCAAATCACCCTGTGTAATGTGTGAGTTTGCAGCCAGCGCTGTGTTCCCTGTATGGAATCGCACATCTCTCACTGGTTCCTCTCATGAATGAACAGCATGTGAACCAACACAGATCTGTGTCAATTGTTGAACCCAGTTTAAAAAAGAATAGATCTAATAAACGAGCGTTTGGTTGTCACAAGTGTGGCTGCTCGCGGGTAAAAAGCACCGGAAACATCGGAGCAAATGGATCAGGATGTCTCTCGGCAATTGTTAAAAAGAGATTTAGATCTAGGCAATGATATGGCACTGTTTAGCCTACACGGTCCCCTGCATTCGTCTATTACTTAAACAGTAAAGGATTACTCTGGCATGAAAATATAAACAGAGAACATAATAACAAAAAAAGATGACGACAAGGATCGAAGAACGCCATAATTAAGCACAAAAACCACGCGAGGACTGTACACATGGGCGTGGGTCAAACTAGAGAAATAAAAATAAAACAATAAAATTGACCTACCTGTGATGAGGGCGACTTTCCCAGAAAGGTTGTAGCGTGCTACGTTCGCTGCCATGTCGTGATGATGATACAGATCTAGATCTAAGTTACGTTGACAGTTGAGGGATGAAGAGCTGAAGATTGGAAGCCTAAGTAGCGAGAGCGAGAGAGAGAGAGCGATGAAGCCTCTTTTATACAGTGTTCCACACTAGATCTATGCCTGCTGATAACGCACCGCACACAGACACACACACATAGAATAGATCTACGCAAGCTGACGTCCGAACGATCGGCTTAGCGGTCGAGTGTTGAAGATCTAGATTTATATTTAATTCCTCATCCACGTTTCTGAAAGCAAACAAAATTCATCCCAGTTCTCGGTGAATATGCCTCGAACAAGGACAGGACAAGGCAATGCTGAGCGCACTGTAACACTAGATCTAAAACCTGACGTCTAGTGCTTCGCTAGCCTTGCTTGATGCAGTCGCGGGCATGGACATCGGCAGACAGACAGGCCCGTGTGTTGAGAACTACGGCGCAGTCAGGCAGTTTGAGAGAGAGAGAGAGAGAGAGAGATCGAAAGAGAGAGAGGGAGGAGATGAGAAAAAGCGCACTGACTGACGAGCGATGGCGCGAGGGGGGTGGGGTAGCGAGAGATCGCTGACGGTTGAGGAGGAGGGAGGGGAGAAAGGGGGTGGGAGCGTGGGAGGAGAAAGAGGTCGATAGCCACACAAATTCAACACGAGCGTATTCTCTCTTTTCCACCTGCCCACGATTCCGTCGCTTGAAATGGCGGTCCTCATCACTAGCATTTCGTCGAAGATTTAGATCTAGATCTAGGCCAAGGACGTTCCCGATATAAAATTTCTAAACTCCGAGAAAACATGCAATAATGTCCCAGCATAGGCCTATTCAACCATTGCGCGCACAGACCTCACCAGACGAACACTCGTGGAGACAGTTCGCGCGCCGTACTGTCACGGTTCATAGATCACACATGTGACACATGTCTGACACGCTTCCTCATCCTTGTCCTAGTGCGACAGTGCTACGTCGACACGACTGAGTGAGTACGTTCAGGTCAACGATCCATGCCATGATTTTAACTAGGGGTGGAAAAAAAATTGAACTGTGAGGAAAACGCCTCTTATCAAAGCACTTTAACATGCGTCTACAAGAAAGAGTTAAGGAACGAGGGGTGGGAGGGGGGGGCGAGGGTGAGCATGTGCGTCGTGGTCGAGCGGTTTGGTAACTGTCTCTTATTGTAGATGTCGTGGGTTCGAATTTCATAATATTATCTGTCTGTAGGAAAGGGTAAAGCAACGAGGAGGAAAAGGGAAACGGTGGGGGGTGCGAGGGTGAGCCGATGCGTCGAGGTCCAGCGGTTTGGTAACTATCTCTTGTTGAAGATGTCTTGGGTTCGAATTCTTTTGGAGTTTCGGGGGCGGAGGGGTAGGGGGGGGGAGAGAGATGGGAAAAATTCGAACCGACCTTTCGTTTTTTCAGGTCAACGAGTACCTTGCTGCTTTAGAAAACCTAATATAGTAATGATAGTATTAAATTATAATCTTCTCAGATAAGAGCAAAGATGTCCTCTTAGGCTATGTATAAGCTTTGTTATCTACCTTGATGAACTCTCATTGGTCCAATATCGTTTTTAAGAGTAGTCTGAGTCGCCCCTGTCGAGACAAAATCTTCAAACATTATACAATATTAAACTATAAAATGTTCTTTTTCTAACCTTGCGTTCTTCTTGCGGTTTCAACCTCTTGCTGGTGGTTTTCTCTGCGGTTTCATTTTGTTGTTGTTTTTTTTTGTTTTTTTTCTAATAGATTGTAAAGCGCTTAGAGCCTGTAATTACGGGAATAAGCGCTATATAGATACTCTCTATTATTATTATTACAAGGCATGCAGTTGAATCCGAGATAGTAATCCTATTCTTCTAATGAGGATTTTTTCTAGACCTATTGCCTCCCTTTACCAGACATGAGGGATGTTGAACAGTAAAGAAGTAACAGCAACAACAACAACAACAACAACAGAAAATCACCTTTTCACTTTTTAGCTTGAAATAAGACATTCCACAAATTTACACCCGCGGGAGCCCAGGGTTTATAAGTAGGTTCTCTGCTCCCGCCTGCAGGCGGTGTATCCCCGCCGTGGTGGGGTGTCTCCCACGGAGTGCCATCTTCGACATCCCGGGGGAGACATCTCTTCTCTCTCTCTCCTTGCTCCTGTCTTCTGTCCCGCTTTCTTTCCACTCTTCTTCTTGACGTGAAAGCGTATCTTACCGTGTTTCACACAGTATAACCTTGGTAAGGGTCATATAGCCTTGCTAAAAGGGGCTTGGAATATGAAATTAATTTCAACTCATCAATAACACAATTACATTTTTTTTTTTACGCTCTTACATTTTTCTCTCTCGCCCCCCCCCCCCCACACCTTTTTCCCTCCATGAAAAAAAAGGAAAAAGGTGTGTTACAAAGGTTGAAAGTCAATAGATGACATGGGGAGTGGGGGAGGAGGGGGGGGTGTCTGTGTGCATGTTTGTGAGTGTATGTGCCCATGTGAGTGTGTGTGTGTGTATATGTGTTTGCAAATGAAGGCACAGAAAACAAAAACGTAACTCAAGCTGCTGACAATAGAGGGTCTTTGTAGTTTGAGTCAGGTAAACGCTGAAAGGGTTAAAAGAAAATACAAATACCGATACTTGATTTGCTCATAAGGAATACACCATTACCAGTTAATGATAATAAATACGGAGTGACTGTTGCGGCCATGTGAAAAGTTCATTTGGGTTTGGGCCAGGGGAGCATTCTTGGCCAGATTCATTTCGTCCATGAAAAACAGTGACGAGGGTTCATGGCCTCAGTAGTCTTTTGGCCCATAGTGGCCACATGGCCTCAATAGTCCCTACCTAGTAAATATGCAGAAAAATGAATCCAGTAGTGATTTTTTTTTTTTTTAATGAACTGTACAAGATGAACATTTATTTTATTTTGCATTTCTACGTATGCACGAATAAGACGAGTATTATTACAAGAAAAAGAGTGAGCGGGTTAGCGTGTGTGTGTGCGTATGTATGTATGTGTTTGTGTGTGTGTGTGTGTGTGTGTGTATGTGAGAGAGAGAGAGAGAGAGAGAAGAGAAGGGGGGGGTGGGGTGTGGATGGCAACATATGAGGCACGCGAAGAAGAAGAAGCAATCTATAGCTTTTATCGCAGTCAATAGAACATTATGAAACAATAGAAACATCACTAACACCAGTTATAGCTTTTTTTGTGTGTTTTTTCCTCTTTGTTTCTGTACATCAGCCAATGAATGGATGGCCAGAAATAGTCTGTCAATAGATCAAGCTACCTATGATCGATTATTGACTGATCTATCGGTCACTGAATCGATTATTCCGCCTACTGTAAAACGTTCAATAAATGCACATATGGATAAATTAGCGGGTCTCCCAATCTGAAAATGGCTGGAACATTCAAAATACTAGATGACGTGGAAGGCAAGCGATGGAGGGACGCTACATTAATGCACTTGAACTTAATAAAACACCTTTTCCTTTTAATAAAGGTAGCTATTTCTTCAGGTATTCAAATATGTAACCTTACGTTCTATATACGTCTTTCAAGCTCCTGATGGAGGTTATCTCGACGGTTCTTTGTTAAAAAAAAAATAAATAAAAATGAAATACCTGTTACCTGTTCATTGAACTGTTCCTTGACCTCTGTCTTGTAATAAGGGCGTCTTTGAAGATGGGGTCACCAATCTCCTTCAACCATCTCCGTCTTCTACTACTCTTTCAGAATCAGCTATTTTCTTTTCTGTCCATTCCCAAGTGTTGCCTTCTCGTCTCTTCCTTTGTCTTTCTTTCTTGCGGCTGCCTTTGACTGTAATTTGTAAGGCGGTTCTTGCAAAGATCTGACGATCCAGACATCATGATTTCTCGTTACTTCACCACAATGAAGAGATTTCTGTGAGGACTTTTAGATACAAATAATGTATACGTATATTCGTATAAGTTACCTGCAACGTAGAAGACAGAGATTTGTTCACTGTCTAACGATATACCAACTGTTTTCGAAAACTTGGAACTTCACCGTTGTTCATCTTTTTTAATACTTTTCAAAACAAAACCAAGAAATTCTAAAATTTGGTCAGAAACATCACATTTTTTCATTTTCTACCTATATTGGTTTGCTTTGTTTCTTTGTATTCATAGATAAATAATGTTATGTATGTGGGTGGATTTAGTTACCTATAGATAAACAATCCGTATTTGAATTTTAAGCTATGAATTGGTATGAAATGATGATGTGATGATGATGAAGATGAATGTAATTTTTAATTTTCTTTTCAAACAACATTAAAAAACTTCTCCTTTACAAATCATTTTATTAACATTTCCTTTCGTGTACAGCAATACTCTATTTACATTTTATATGTTTTCATT
>JBCAUA010046380.1:0-11773 GCA_038406235.1 Peronia verruculata
GTCTGTCTGTCTGTCTGTCTGTCTGTCTATCTATCTATCTATCTATCTATCTATCTATCTATCTATCTATCTATGTTTGTTTTGAGGCATATTTCGTGTGCGGCAGTTAAACATTTTGTTCTATAAAGCGCTTCCAGCCCTCCGGGGTTGAGCGCTATATAGTTACCAATTATTATTATTACTATTATTATTAAGTACAGACACATACATACACTTGCAGTCAGACATACGATCTCACATTCACATAGGCACATACAGCCATAGGTATGTGTATAGACAGTCCCATTGTCATTTAATGACTCTGAACCGCTGTAACACATGTTTTGTAAGAGCATAAATTCTAAACCGCTGTAACACACATTTTGGGCAGTGAAAAAAAAAAAAAAATTGAGCAGAAAACAGGTAACTGATGAGCTGAAAGTAATTTTATCCCAAGCCACTTCCGGAATTCTGGCAAGGCTATGCGAGGCCCCTGTCAAGGAAGCACTTTTTGTCGGTTGATTTAAACACATAGAACTTTGCAGAAGGTATTGACATTCTCACACTGTAATGTTTTGCTCTAAAAGAAGGAAGTCTACGCTGCGAGCGACATAGCGACCCACTTATTCGTTTTCCACTGTCGCCGCTAACCGCAGTGGTGTTCTCACATAAGTCCTTAGTCTGTAGACGTAGGCTACAATTAAATCTGTCACACAGGACCAAGAATGTTCTGAAGTTTGCTTAGCAGTAAAATATTGTGTCCTTATTGCCTTTTCCCTATCCATATCAAAAGCAGCAAAAACAAAGCTAATAATTATTATTATCACAATAATAATCAAATGCAAACTATAGTTCAAAGAAAAAAAAAATGTGTGCACTTATGTAACAGGTTTCTATACGTATAATTTTCTTTTGAGTCTCTCATTTTCTTCAGAGATCGGGGAAGATGGATTTTCTGTCAGGAAACTCAAAGAAAAAAACTTACCTGGGAATAGGGGATAACCAGTGTAGAGTTCTGCCAAAATACACCCAAAGCTCCACATGTCTATTGGCATAGAATATGGAAGACCGAGTATTACTTCTGGGGATCGGTAAAACCGACTTTGAATGTAGGTATAAACTGTGAAAAATAAAAGAGGAAATACAAATGATACAATAGATATGAAAAAGAGACAGGACAAAATTTATTTTTCTTCAGAATTAAATTGTAGATCCAAAACGTGCATGAACAGCATAATAAAATGAAACAAACATTTCAAACTATCTTGTTCACTGTGTAAGTACGGACACTCACATTTCAATTGTCAATTTCGCTCTTGAGGATCGCAACAGAATTTATTGTTTGACAATTTTTTCAGCCTATTTGGCCCAGTCTGATTTGTTACCTGGATACTGACCTCTTTGGTGTTCATAGCAACTTGACCCAAAGTCAATCACTTTGATTGAACTCTGTCCTCTTTGTCGCAACAGTATGTTTTCCTGGAAAATAAACATTACGCCATCATTTCATCAATATTGTCGATTCTGGTTATTGCTCGTGTCGCAACAGTATGTTTTCCAGGAAAATAAACATTACGCCATCATTTCACCAATATTGTCGAGTCTGACTATTGCTCGTGCAGTTTTTCTAGGTTCAAAATTTTGCAGGGGCTGAGTAAATCAACACTACTGCTCTAGAAACAAATTTAGTCGTCTTCATTTAAATATGATGTACATGTTAAAAGACCAGATTGTTGAAGCTGGCTGCTTGAGCCATCCAGATGTATGAATATGCATGTGCAGCCTGTAAACAGATCTTTTTATGAGTGCATTTATCTGTGAATGTATCTAAAAAAATGTCAGCAAGTTAGATTCTGATTTATACTAATATTTCAGAATCTGATGAGAAGTCAAGAAAAAGATAAAACAAAACAAAATAATAATTTTAAAAAAAAATCAAATAAACAAACAGACAAAAAACAAACAAACAAACAAACAAAAAACGAACAGATTCAACCGACGTTCTTTTTTATTCAGTGGCAATGGAACAAGAATGAAGGGCGAAAAGTTGTGAAGAAAAACATTGCATGTCAGGACGAAAAGGTTCAAATATGACGTCTTATTTATCTCGCCATAAAAAAGAAACGATTTTTTTTTTCTAGGTAGTTCTAGAACTATATTTAAGCAGTTGAAACCACCCATTTCTTCGTAAAGCAGATCTTTCGACTCAGTTGAAAATGTGATCAAACTATTCTCTGTAAAACTATGATACCGCCAGTTGCTGCAATTCACTTTGTAGAAACCAAGCCCCTAAATAGACACGGAACTGCATTTCTGCAAAGATGGACATTGACGAGATACACAGCTATTCTCCTGATAGCAATTACCATAGTATCAGACTTTATTTTAGGAGAGAACTGTTGCTCTATTTGTTTCATTTAAATCACGGATTACTGAATATTCTATATTTCAGTGCTTTTTCTCCTATATGCTCAAGTTAATGAATTGAGTTCCAACAATGTAAGTCATGCCCTTTAATTTGTTTGTTTTCTTTGCACTCAGTCTTTCCACAAACGTCGTGAACCAAATAATAATATTCATCAGAGGGGGATAGCCGTTGAAACCGTAATGTAAGACCTTCCTTTCAGATGTTTACCATTCTCCTTGTACTGGAGTTCCAAGTCCTCCTGACTTCAAAACTGATGGGGGAAATCGACCGCAGTCTGATCTCGTGTAGTGCAATAATGACGTTTAGCGTGCCATAATGTTTGGGTTGTTTTCTTTCTTTGTAGATAGATTTGAGCCTAGTCTGCAACGAACTTTCTTGCAGAAACATTATCAATTATTTTATAGTAATAGGTTAAGACTTACGTGTCAGCCTATTGCCCAGTGATTCAAAGTCATTTGCTCCTAGATAGGAAATTCTATTTACAGCCAATGTGGAAATGGTTGGACTTCGGATCAATAGCTTTGCTCTAAAAGGGATGCTTTCTTTCAAATTTTGTAGGCCCATGGCTCTTGAAACTAATGGGAGATCGTTGTGCTCAGCCCTATTACCTCCCTTTACCAGACAAGAGAGGGATTAAACAAACAGTGTAAAGAAGAAAAAAAATCACTTTTGTGCTCTTTACTTTTGAAAAGTACACAATGAAAAATTACAAAAAAGTTATAATGTAAAAAAAATGTTTTCTTCTTATCGTTATAATTTTGTCAATATTTTTGGCGGTCAGTCTTCCGAATGACATGATGTAGAGGGTTTTATTCTTCTTTACACTGCTTACTAAACAACTCTTTATCTGACGAGGGGAAATAATACAGCTGGTTAAAATGATCTCCCGTTACACGAATCCCTCTTTTGGAAGAGGGAGATAATATGCGAAACGGTCTCCCATTAGTCCTAACATTTTGCCGGTTGAGATGACGCTTTTCCTTCATAGGCTATATTAAAATACGTGGGCTACACTGCAGAATGATTTAGCAATTTTACAGTAGGGTCCAGATGGGAAAATTTGGAAGTAGCAAGGAAGACAAGTACTGATTTATTTATGAGGTATTTCGAGATCGGTCACATGACCGAGGCAACATCGCTAACATGTGGCTTTGTTTATATGATGTGACAGGTTTGAAAGCTCATCATTCGTCAAGATTTGTCTGCCATGCGCAGAGCAAGTCAACAAATCAGCGTGTGAGCGAAAATCCTCGGTCATGTGATTTTTCTCGAAATACCTCATTCCCTTTCAATTAATTTTATGAAGACTTGTCTATTATTGATCTCACCCACCCCTCCTTTCCCTCTCTTCACTGATGGTTCACAAACCTATGATCGAACAATCTTTTAATATTCTGCTCCGAATCCAGTTTTTTTCTCAGTCTCAAAGTATCTCTTTACATCATTCGATCTTTTGCACTGTACAGACATACAAGAGGCTGTTTTACTGAGGAGACTAGTAAAACAATCTCTGCCAGTGGATAATTTTTCTAGTTTGAACTGATAATCTGCACTTTTTGTGTTGGATCTAATAGACAGCAGTAATTGAAGTGTCAGTGGTGGGTTGTATGAGAAACAGCAAATTATGGCCTATGCTGTGCTCTTGCAAAATTATGTCTTCCTGTATTTTGCTTTTCAACCTCCAGCGGAAGCCATTTCAAGCAAAACTCAGACGTAATAAAAATAGTATGATGTGATGTTGAGCAGATGATAGACAGATTTATGATAGGTAAATTATAAATATAAAAAGAAGAAACAATAAAAAAATAAAAAAAAGTAGTCCCTCCAGTCATCCTTCCAATCCACATACATGATTAGTCCTGTTTCTGTGGTCAGGGACTGCAGCAAGAAGACATCCACTAGCAAGGGATTAAAGCATGTTGAAGATGTTGTTATGTTGCTTTCAACATCCAGGCAGATTCCATGTGTTTGTCAATGCTACATGGGACTATGTAGGATATAGCGAATATCACAGAGTAAATTGAATAGAAAAAGTCGCCATCTTCAAAACATTGTTCCTGCTGTTTGAACCCCATGTAGTGACCAAAATTGGGCAAGCCTTTTTTAGCATGGATTGTTGTTCACCAGCTCCTCTATCGTGAATTTCAAGCTATTTTGACAAGAGAAATCCTGAAAAACCTTTAGTTTGTATTATATATATATCCAACAATCCTTATTCGCTGAACACATATATCACAGAGAGGCCCTATAAGCTTTGTGCCTAGCTTGTGTGTTGTGTTAATGTTCTTGTAGTAAAAGGAGAGTAGTAGTAATGGAATACGGGACCAAAATTTTGGGTGATAGTGATGAGATTCTATGAAGTTCAAGTTAGAAGTAGATATCCTCATGACAGTTGAATGCAGTGATTTCGTAAGTTTTTTCCAGGCTTCTTATTTCACCTCATGCGATTAAGTTTATCTCCTTTTCAGAGTCAAATCTTTCTTCATGAAGTCTTTGTCAGATTTTAGGACAAAAATTCCAAATCACAGACCGCAAGATCTGAGGGGAAATTGAGTTTGCTGCAGTAGTTCCCAGTTACAATTAAAAGCTTTCAAGTTCACTGTTCAGACAATGTGCAATGTGATAACTGGCGCACCATTATAATGGAGCACAGCACCAGATTCTAACAAGACAGGCTTTTACAGAGCTGTAATTGGAAATTATTGAACTTTTGTCTGTATTTCCTTAGGGTTTACTCTTTTTTTTGACTTAGTAGGAGGATTTATTATGGGCACTTAAAAATACCAGGAGGATTCCTCTTTTCCACATTCGGAAATTTTTATTCTCAATTTTACAGTGTGTGATATGCAATTCAGAACCATTGTTAGGTGTGGACAAAATCTGTCAAAGAGCTACTATACATTTATATTTGCTCTTTTCTTGTTTTCTTGGCAGCTGTGAGGAAAGAAGAAGTGGAAGGCATTAGACAAAAATTTCCCAGCAAAGTCCCAGTAAGTATGAAAATTCAATATGAGATGCAACACGGTGAAATCAGGCTCTCATCAGATTTCGAGCATATGGAGTTATTGGTATCACTGTATTAAAGTTATTCATTTCCCTTTAATTCTATGAAAAAAATGATTGTTTTATCTTAAATAGAACTTGAGATATTAGCAGTTGAAGACAATGGGGTGGCCTGTTGCAGCAGCTGAATTTATTGAGAAAAGGGCCAATCACTTTTGTAAATCCTTATTTATCTTTGTTAGAACGGGCCACTAAATTACAATTTTGGGGCTTTCACTCAATCTATTTTTGTAAACTGAACTCTTAAATGCATTTTTACATTGATATAGAAGGATTTAGTGAAGAAAAATAAATTGCGTTAAAAATTCATTCACTGTTGAAAAACAGGTGATTTCTCTTGTTGGTTCAGCCTGACGAGCACCTGATTTCATCGTGTTGCGTCTCGTATGTGGATCTCTTAAAAAAAAAAAAAAAAATACAAGACTGCGAGATAAAATTGTCACAGGGATTGATTTTTGCCCTTTGCCAGACACAAGGGGTATTGAACAAGCAGTATAAAGAACAAAAACTGATCACAAGAAAAATATAACAAATATAGACAATATTATTATTATTGCGCTGTGAAGAAAACATTTTCCTTTCACCATGAAGTTTTGGGAATTTGTCTGATCTACATTTGAAGCAGAGAATGAAAAATGATTTTTTTTTTTTACACTGTGCTTCTTCAAAATGTATTGTGTCTGGGCAAAAGAAAATAAAAGACTGATGAGAAACTGTCACTATTTTGTCATCACTTTTGGGGCACCCCATGATTCATGTTTATTGGACAAAGAAAATTTCTTTGCATGTACCAAGAAAACTTGAAAAATTATCCTGCCTGAAACAACTATGGTAGCAGAGGAAGGGTCAGAGAAATAATTTACATGGAATCAACCCCTTCGCAAAAAAGCCAGGCTGAAAACATTTATAGCATAAAGTGATTCAAGGACAGAGTTTTCCATGAACAGTGAGAGGTCTAGTGATTTACTGGGGTGTTTGAATGAGGAGTCAGAATGATGTTGTACTGTTATAACATTGTCATGCTTTTCCAGTACTAACTATAGCTGTATTCCACAGGTAATAGTTGAGCGCTTCCACAAAGAAACTACCTTGCCTATCTTGGACAAAACCAAATTTCTGGTTCCTCAAGAACTTACCATGTCCCAGTTCCTCACAATTATCAGGTAAGCAACCTATCCCTCCACCTGTGTCTTCTGGCCTCTTGCTACCATTTCAGAAAGTGACTTCAGTAATAGAAATTGTGTTTCATCACAGAATTTTACAGGTAAAAAAGGAACCATGGGTGATCAATTTCAGTTGGTGACAGATTATAAATATAACGATTTTATCGAAGGAA
Organism: Peronia verruculata; assembly: GCA_038406235.1. NCBI lineage: Eukaryota > Metazoa > Mollusca > Gastropoda > Systellommatophora > Onchidiidae > Peronia > Peronia verruculata. Next base: position 6,807 of record JBCAUA010046380.1, read on the forward strand.
ATATTGAGATCTGAAAAATTGTTGTCATTTCTTGGTGCATATTTTTTACTCAGGAACTTGAAAAATAATGCAGTAAGCTTTAAATGATATTGATTTGAACTTATAATTTTGAAGTACATAGATATTTGTTTTTCAGAGAGTGAAATAAATATCAGCATATAATGTTGTCTTATCTCTCACCCAGGAACCGCATGTCTCTCAACTCCAACCAGTCTTTCTATCTGATTCTCAACAACAAGTCCATATCCAGCATGTCAGCTACCATTGCTGAAATCTACCGGGACGAGAAGGATGAGGACGGCTTTCTGTACATGACTTATGCCTCACAAGAGATGTTTGGATCCTTATAATGAAGACTCCCATAGCACAGTTTCGTCATACGCACACAGAGAACATGTCATCTCAATTCACTGATAGGATCCAAAATCCAAACTTTTGGAACGCAGAAGTGCAAAAGCCTTGTGGATCCTTGGCAATATATTTTAGGAGAGTTTGGTGATATATTGGACCTAAAGATGGAAGGTGGTCAGGCTGTGTTGTCTTGTACTGAATATTCTGCACACATGGATGTCTGATCTATCATGTCATGTTTTCTTAGGATTTTTCAAGTACAATTTAAGAGAAACGGGTCTTCCCCTCCCCCATCCTCATCTCCTCCTTCCTGGGGGAAGGAAAAAAAAGAAAACTTGTTCTGCTGTTATTGTTGAAGCTTTGTCACCTCTAGCTCTAGTAGTTATGAGTGTTAGGATCTGTATGAAATCCATGTATCGAAACCCAAAATACATTTGCATTTTAGAATTTTAAAAGCGTTGTTAGGGCCTGTTAGTCGGTTACTAAATTCTTGAAAGTCTCCACATGCTGTGATTGAAATAGGATCCAACAATTGTTTACATTGTCATATTAAATGGATGTTCAGCAGCATGATAGATAATAATAGGTTGTAAATTTCTACCAGAGGGTCAGAGTTTGATTATCAGCAGAAAAGAATTGTATAGAAGTGCCAAAATAATTTAAGCTCTTAATGTAAGTGACCAGCTCTTCTAAGCTTTGAAGAAACCTCTCTTTTCATTCACATTGTGTTTGCCATGTACATTATCATTGGTCTAAATATCAACTTGTCTTCATATTTCCATTGCTGATTTGTAAGACAAAATCTTGTATATTGATTTAATTCAGTTTTTTTTTTTTTTTTTTTTAAATTCTGTTGTCTATAAGGGTTATGTTGGGGTATGCAAACATCTGTCTTTCCTATATTTCATCACCATTGGCCAAGATGGGCTTTTTGCAGCCTGTTTCTACAAAAAGAAGCAGTTTCAGGCACACTTCTTTGACATTTGATATTCTGTGCACAGATGGTTGCTATGAATGTCACTTTAAAATTTTCCATCAATATGACATTGTTTTCATTTAGCTCAAAGGTGAAAACTATCAAAACTTTTGTTTCAGGTGCAGATTCATGATTCATCAGTCCCTAGACAAAGATTTTGGATCCTAGATAATCAAATCTGAAATGTTAATGAGAATTTTTCTGGAAGTTTTAAAGTCATAGAATTCGGATTTCCATTATTGGCTTGGATCTGTGATATCTAAAATACTTTTTTCTCGTTATTTTTTTCTTCATATTCCTTCTGGTTTGTTGAAATACTTTTTCAGTGCTGAAGCTGGAATATGCAGGATGTAGCAGATGTCTGCTCTGCATTTTGATTGAACAAATTTTATTTTCTTGCATCAATTTAACTTACATTATTTTTTATGCGTGTGTTGTATTTGGTTTTGAAATACATTTTTGGTGTGATTCACGAGATATGTCACTGGTCACCATATCAGATCATTCGGGACTAATTGCAGCAAGGTACCATGAGTATAAATGAATTTACAAGGCACAGGGAACTTACATGATGTCTGAAACTTTCATTGTGATTTTTAAATTTTCTTTTTCCTTTTTTTTTTTTTTTAATTTCGCTTGTGCCACATCAGGCCAACAATTTTTTTTTTTTCCATGTGATTTATTTAAATTTTGTTTTCTGCATCAAATCCTTCACTCATTCTACATTAAGTTTGTTCTCTCAATCCTGGCTGGGCATGGCATGTGATGGACAATGTATAAAATTTGTGTTAACTTGTTTCCAAAAAACTTATCACCTTTCCTAGTTTAATGAAGTTGTTATATGGTCACGTCATTTGTTGGACCCCGCTGTGCTAACTCGCTTGAGTCTAAAGCTGCAGACTTTGCAGGATTCCATGCTGTCCACCTGACTGTGATCCTGCAACTCCTGGGAATGAAGTTTTAGAACTTTTTTATTGCACTGCAGAATTTGTGGGTACTGCCACAGAAAAAACATTTACTCTCGGCTAGTAGGATTTTGCTTGCATGGCTTGCCACTGGAAATAGTTTCTGCAGTATGCTGCTTTATGTCCATACTACTTTTTTACTAGTTAAACTATATTACAAAAGTTAACAAGACGATCATGTTAATTTGAAAGAAGTGTATGAAAAACACAGTTTGAAGTGTTTGAGGGATGCAGTAATGATTATAATCATGAACTGGGTCATTGTGATTCTAATTTAGACCTGGAATTTATAATTAGTGATGGAGATAATAAACACTGAAATTTTAGTCTTTGGAAAATAATGACAAATAAAGTGAAAATGTTAGCTCTATGTCTTTTTCCTTGATGAAAAAGTACTGTTTTTGTTGATTGTTATATGTCTGTGGCATTATTGTCGTATGGTTACTCTTTGGATAGTATAAGGTTTGTTCAGTCCTTGAAGACTGCGAGACCCCAAAAGTTGTGAACTTATAAATAACCCGGACTTAAGTGGGTTAAACCTTCTCTTTTGTTGATCCACAAGGTGGAAAGAACAAATATATGAAGTGATAATCTCCGGTAGCTCCAATTCCAGTCAAGAAAGCTGTCAGTTCATGAGATTTTCTATTCTTGGATATGGTTGTGTGTCAAGGTTATGCAGCTCTGTCTGTGTGGGGACAGTGATAGTTGGTGGTCTAGCTCTGGTAGTGTAGATCCATCAAAGTTGTGCTCAGACCGGTATTGGACTCCCTGGATATGTAGATGGTTGATCAGGGCAATTTTTGCCAGGAGTGCTGTGCGCTCCGGCAGTGAGGCCAGCAAAAGCTGGATACTGATGGAAACCTTTGTATACCTGTCTGTCTGTTTAGGAGCTGCTTTTGCATTTGTTTTGCAGATTTTCATACTTTTCTGAACAGATACCCATCACTTCCTTCCGTCTCACATGTCTGCTTCCATAGTTCGATGCTGATGTCAGAGGCTCTTAACGACGCCTGTCATGATTTTTGTCAACTTATTCTTTAAGCTACTGTCTTATCAATAGATAGGAAAAGCAGTTTAGTTGCAGATAAGAGAAAGGATAAACCAGAGTTATCCAGGAGTTGACTGAGAAAGTGTTTGGCAGATCCAGGCCCAAGCCCATAACATCAATAGATGAAAAAGACTCATGAGCCCAGATTATTTCAGGCAAAATTAAGGACAAAGAAGAAGTGTTTTGATTATGCAGTTGTCAGCACTGCAAATGGCATCTGTCATTTTTGTCACCTTTCGTCTTCAGGCTTGACTACCTTATCTAGCTTGACCACCACTGAAGCCTCAACCTTGATTTGTTTTACTCTCATAATCATAGTTATTTGAAAATTATTTCCGTTAATGTTTTCTTTTATGTTGGCTTAGGATCATTATTTATATGCAGTCTCTTTGGGTCGTGCCATTTTATTCTCTTTCACTTTCATTGCATTGTTACACTTATAATCTCATGAAAGACAAGGCAAAGATTTCTTATCATTGTATCATTCCTGCACTTTAGCTACGAAAAAAAAAAAAAGAAATGGGACAGCCAACACTATCAGGTATATATTCGGTTAATGCATTCCATGGAGAGTCTGTGCTGGAGCGCTTGACGGTTTTTATTTTCATTGTATGTCCATTTGTCACAAGTGTAACTTTTTCATTTGCTATGAAATTAATCTATCTGATTATGTTGACTTATATTGGGCATAAGTCATGCAAACAGCACAGATTATCATCCATCTAACAAACACACAGAGGGTTTTTCTTTGCTTTTTGTCTGTTTCGTTTTTTTTTTTTTTATTTCGGTGTGATCTATCACCTCTTTATGTCTACCTGTGTTTGTAGTCTCTCCGCTCCTTCTGGCCTATAATCATAATATGACCATGGCATAACTATTACTCTGGATCTTTCCCTAAGTCACAAAGTTTAGTATCATTTTTTCAAAATTCATTCGCTTTTCAGGGATTTATACACCACAAGGGTTCATTGCACGAATAAAAAAAAAAAAATGTGTCGTGATTCTGTGGGATTGAAAATCTCGTCTTACGAATGTTCAGCTCCAGTAGAATCAATGATTTACCATTGTATTTGTTATTCAGCTATTAAACTTTGTGAGGTCATGTGGATTTTAACTTATAAATATTAGAAAACTCTCCGACATCGATACTTATTGTCTCCTTTCGTGGAAACCAGAGAGTCACTTTTAATTATTGTATTCTGGTTATCAGAATTCTTGAGAATGAAAAACAAAATAATCGATAGCTAGGCTCTCAAGATTTATTCAGCTCCACCTGAAGTGATTAAGTGTTATTCTAATACTTTTTTATTCTCAGGGAAGAAGTAAAAGAGGAAATGATATGGTCATGTCTGTCTTTCGTCATGTGTTGTAAAAATTATCCTGCAGGACACAGTAAGAGGCAGCAGACAGTAGAAAACAAGGGGGGGGGGGGGGGCGGGGGACACTCGAAAGAGATTTACTACTAACTCTTTCCTAATAATATGTAGAGACAAAGGGTACTGTAAACATTGTTCATGAAAAGATATGGGTTCTGAAATTGTGTTTTTGCTCAAAATATTTGATTCCGGGTCTCTGCTTTGGGGGGGGGGGGGGGGGCGAGTCCTGAAATGTGGATTTTTCCCCAAAA
>JBCAUA010046391.1:0-7500 GCA_038406235.1 Peronia verruculata
AACAGCACACATGCATACTGGAACATTCGCGGTTGTACTATAACCAGCTACATAACTATATACACAACCTCTCGCGTATGTACTACATAACATGATTCGTTACACCAACCAACCAACCAACCAACCAACCAAACAAACAAACAAAAAACCCAGTAACCGACCAATCATTCAACAAGAAACATCAACAATGAACCAACCAACTAACAACAACAACAACAACAAATTCAACTAACCCACCCAAACCATTAAACAAAATTATAAAGAACCATTTAATCTGCCACAATGAATGCATCGACCAAGTAAACTAACAGCCAATCAACTGACCAACTAATCAAGCAAGCAAGCAAGCAACCAATCAACCAATAAATTAAACAACAACCAAACCAAACAATAAAGTAATCAACCAGACTCCCTACCAAATTAAAACCAAACTTCAAAATTAATGAACGAAAAAATGGACGGAACGGAGAAACGAACCAGCAAATAAATGAATTGTGAGAATTCCCACCATTCATTGCTTGTATTGATTACGGATGGCTTGGCTGGGAGGGGCTTACAAAGTTGAAAAGATGTTCAAAATAGCATGGGGGCAGGTACAAAGGTGAGAACGGGCGTAAAATGTGCAAATTTAATCTGTTTCACTCGCTCTTTGCAGACGTGATGTAAGTGAATGAATGGATAATCTCTCTCTCTCTCCCTCCTTCTTTCTCTCTTTCTCTCTTAATTTTCTCTTGCCCCCCTCTCTCTCTCTCTCTCTCTTTTAACTTTCTCTTTCCCCCCCCCTCTCTCTCTCTCTCTCTCTCTCTATCTTTCTCTGTCTCTCTGTCTCCCGTTTTCTCTCTGTCTCTCGTTCAAGTATTTCTTCATCCCTGTCTGCAGAAGAAGGGCAAGAAGAAACAAGTCAGGGTGTACCGGTATGCCGGGGTTTACTGACTAGTCTACGTACAGAGTGAAAGTCTATGTGTAATCAATCAAAGTAAAACAGACCGATCTCTCTTGTCATTTGTATCCTTTGTGCACCTGCCCCAATACGAAGGTCATAACATAGCTGTTGCTTGGGGGGCTACAACAGCATCATCGTCTTCCTCATACAACTCTTTTTGGGGATAGATAATGAAATGTATGAACATAGCTTTACAATCACATGGATAAGATTTCGGGGCTTTAAATGAGTGCCCAGTTTGTCAGAAAACTTTTTAGGCACAAAGTCTGAAATTTCTGATTTTTGCTCCAACAATGGTGTTTTCGCCCCATATTCTCCCCTGAAAACCCTTGGCTCATTCTCAACTGTTCGACTGTGTACTTGTCACTTTGGCCAATATTATTAATTTCTCTGCTTTTCTCTTTTCGGTCCTCCGTAAACAATGAGATAATCTCAGACCTGCAGAGCTCGACACAGATGTTTTAACAGGAAGATAACGTAAAAAAGAAAAGAAAAGAAAAAGCCCTGAAGTTTGCCGTTCTTTCCACCCCCCCCCTCACCCTCAACCTTCGCGCTCCTTTTATGCCCCCGTCCTCGCCTTAAAATAACTGTCATATCTGTGACTTCACCCTCTTCCCCTCCCCCTTCCTTATTTTTTTTTTTTTTCTTTTTCCATTTCTATTTCGTCATCCAGCAGGCATCTCGGATTTGTATCCATTTATCTTCACTTAACAAACACCATTATTCCGACGTGCCTTTTTACCCCCACGGGGGCCCGGGGTTTATACGTAGGTTCTCTGCTCCCACCTGCACGCGGTGTAAGCCCGCCATCGGTGGGATATCTCCCATCGAGTGCCAACCTTGACATCCGAGGGCAGACATCTTTTCTACCTCTCCCTGCTCTTGTCTTCTGTTCCGCTTTTTTTCCTCTCTTCTTCTTGACGTGTAAACTTATCTTACCTTGTTTGACACAATATACCCTTAAGCATGCTGATATATCGTTAAACCGAACACACACACACACACACACACACACACACACACACACACACACACACGCACATTTGCTTTTTTATTATATAATTCTAACTTCGCACAGTCCAGGTGATATCATATTATTATGAGATGCTAACACAGTGAAGAGAAAACAATAGAAGAAAGGCTGAGAGTTCTGAAAACTTGGAAGCGTCATAGAAAATAAATAGATCCAAGTACTGAACATAAACATGAAATTTTGCTGCTATTAATGTTATCCTGCTCGTAAGCCCTTGTTTCAATATGCACTTAGTTGAAACGTAGCTATGTCTTGAAAGTAGTACTGTTTGACCCCTTTCCTCTGTCATGTTCTTCAAAGAAAAGGCTTTTACGTCCTTGAAAACTTCTATTTTGAGAACATAATATGAACTTTGGTTTGTCATCTCGATTTACCTGCTCTGACGACAATGCAGTTAGATAATGAGAAGGCACGATGGGTTGTCTTCTAGTACTGTGGAAAATTATACTTAAACCACCAGTGGGGAAATTACCAACAGGTTTTTGTCAAAGTATGTTGGCAGTCTCTCCTCATCCTATACAGCTCATACCTCGTGTGTTTCAGGTCATCCTGACTGTTCACTACATATATCTATTTCACAGCTTTCATCCGCCTTAGACGCGGATACCTCGGCTGTGGCCGTCTCGTCTCCTGAACTACATGTATTATAGCTGCGCGGTTAGAAAACCCCGAAGCACAGCATCTCCTGCCGTCGACAATGTAGGATATTCTCGTACCTGCAACAGATAACCTATGATTCGATGTTTATTTGCTTTCGTACACATAACTCGACTCGCAGATCTTAGAATGTTTCACGGGCAGTTGTAAAGTTTAGGCCTGTGGCATGTCGACAAGACACTCCGCTAACAAAAACCTATTTTGAAATATCCGTGTCAAGAAATTTACCTTTTATATTTGCAATCTCTCGTTAAACACAAAGTGAACAAAATATAGTTTTTAAAGAATGGAGTAATGCAGTGGGTTGTTCTCTAATATTGTGGGAGTTATATTTGAATAGGTAACGAAATGATTAAATTGTGGTGAGAATGACGTCCTGTCAAAATTACGTTACCAAAGTGTAGATCTGGTTATTTTCACAGGTCCCGAATCCGTGTTTGTATGATACGTGATTAAGAGACTGTTTGTCAGAGTGAGATACCGGGTCACAGTGTTTCGGCAGGCTCTGAGGGGACCCGGTCCGAGTATTTCCATAGTCAGCCGGATCCCCGGTGTTACAAGTAGTGCTCTAGGTGGTGTGACGTCGCGTCGCAAGTGTAGAATTACCTTGTTATTCCTGGCCTATTCAGGCGGTACACGGATCATGTGGTAACTTGGAGGTTTGGTCATCGCTGAAGTCTAAAGATTTTCATTCTTTAAAAACATTTATCAGGTAAGTCACAATCATAGTAATGTCCCGAAAATTTTTCCGGTCACCATTATACGAAAGCAGATTTTGTATCCCATGTAACAGTTATCTATTTAATTATTGTATAAGTATCGTAATTCCTTCCATTTTGCAATTATTTATGAGACAACAAATTTCCTCCTCGTTTGAACTGCCATATTTAAAGTGGGCTTTGAACAATACTGGAAATTGTGTTCTCTCCAACGTTGAAAATGAAACTACTTCAGCTATAGTTCTTTAAATCTTCGAGCTTTCTAATTTGCCTTTTTCAGGTTCTTAATTGAACAGACTTTCCACTCGTGTAATCAACCTAATTACGGCTTATCTGTTCTTTGGCAATTCAATTGTGAAATATAAATCGTGTGTGCTAAGCTTATGTCTGTCGATTCTTGTTCCTCTGCAAATTAGACATTTTTTTAAATATTCTTCTGTTAGTGTCTGTGTCGGCGGTTTTTTTTTTTTTTTTCTGTTTCTTTCTCTGTTCTCATTTATTCAATCATGCGTTTTCTTTTTATGCTGTTTGTACACTTACGTTATATACATGATACTGTTATATTTTGTTATTTCCTTCCAGGTTTTCATAAAATAATTTTGAGATTCAACAAATAATCTGTGAATTATATTCCCCCACCCTGTACAAGATAAATATGATCCGATATCTTTTTGAACCGACTTATAACTTTCCTACGATAGCTTTATTTCAGACAGTATTATTATTACAGAACACAATATTGTGAGCCCTGTCATCTTCGAAAAATAAATGGAAAAGGAGGCCGAGTGAGTTTAAAGGAGTACAAGAGAGGTGGAAAGTTTTTATGCCATCCCCATCGCTTTCTTATACAGGATGATGTGCATGATTATTCTATCCACCGCGGCTGTGAATGAGAATCAGCTGCCACTTCGTATTGTGCCGTACCTGTCACGCACGGATCATGTTATGTGGCAGAAAGAGCGAGCGTTACAACAGATGCAGGAAGACAGTTACATTGAATATAATTGGGGTCAAATACATTAAAGCTGGTGGTGGTTTTTATAAGCTTTTCAACCTCCTATAGTGGTGGTTATCTCAGCTGTCCACAACCGTGGTAAAAAAATAACATAACACTATTGTGTTATGTGTTTCAATTAACAGTTACACGAGTCCCTCTTTTGGGAAGGGCACATAACCTGGGAAACGATCTCCCATTTTAGCATTTATTTGAAATAAACTTCCTTGATTTGCTGACAATTTTTTCACTGGCAATGTCTCTGGTAGAAATACCGCAGCCAAGAGACAACCCGTGAGTGGTAGACATCATGGAAGGATGACGGGCTATAAATAGTTAACCCATACATTTGCAAGGCTCTGTTTATTTCACAAGCTATTTTTGACCACAAGACTGTCGGTATCTCAGCAATATTGACAAGGAGCCTTTGACAATGAAGGTTTTCCGCAAACAATGCTTTTCAAAAAATCACAATCACGGTGAAGATTATATAGCGCAAGCATTGTTAAGAAAACTGTGGTTATAATATATCATGTTCTATACATAACATATTACCGCCCAACATAGCCTGTATTCATCTTTTTGTTGCTGTTGTTGTTGTTGTTGTTGTTGTTGTTGTTGTTGTTGTTGTTTAATCTTCCTGGATGCTTCTCGCTGCTAAAATGAAACAAAGCGACAAAGGCAGTGTATGTTTTCAGCGGCGCCATGGCAACGAGAAACCTGGCCTGGTTGCGTTAAGCCTGGTCGCCAGAACGGCTGAAACTAATTTGCCGGCGAATGTGCCAGCTAAAAAGACCACCAGGAATCGTCTTTCTGAAGGGCAGACAGTCTATAGTGAATTGAAATCGCATATATGACGTCACTGCTTCCATTTAAAACTATATAAAAGAGACGGTATCTTAATATTCAATTATTTAATATAGAGACGTCAATATATATTATCTTTTCAATGACGAAAAAATATCTTTCTGATTAACTTTATCTATCTTCAAAAACATTTCACTAACATATCGCTCTAACCAAGCTGTTTTTCGACAAAACATTTGTGCAGGCATCGTTTTTATCACAAAAAAATAGTTTGCCTTTATCCCCCTCAATTTGAGTTTATCCAACATTTAACTGACAAGACAAATGATCATTTCATTATGAAATTATGTAAAAGGCAAAGTAACATTCAGGGCGAGCTTTCTTGCTGAATACAATGAACGGCATCGTTCAAACTACAAGCTGTCAGTTTCTTATCTTTCAAATCGATGTGGCAAATCACGCAATACCCAGGAAAGAAAACCAATGAGTAAATGTGTTCATTTCAAATTAGAGAAAGAAAGTATTTTTTAAAAATATTTTTTTGAAGTCAAACTGCGACTCGATGAGGTCTTAAAACACTACTCTCAATCAAAGCAATGAGAAGGGGTGGGAAAAGCGGAGGACGGACAGGACATAAAGGACTTTTGGCATTTCTATGATAACGTTTACAGAACAATAAGAAAGAGAGAGACAGAGAGACAGAGAGAGGGAGAACAACAGAAAGAACAGAAAGAAAGAAAGAGAAAGAGAGAACAGAAAGAAAGAAAGAACACTGGACGTTTTTCTTAGCATTTTGTGTATTGTCAAGACGATGATTCCTACCGGCGGTAGGCCAAATACTGGCTGTGTCAAACACGCAGCAGTAATGAGTTCTTAATCCGCGTTACGGCAGAAAGCAAACCAGTGCTAGCGATAGCAATTGAGATTTAGAACTGGCGAAACTGTAGGGACCAAGACTGCTGAGCACAGAGAAGCAAACTAAACGCAGCTATGTTCCCGGAGACTGAGTCTTTGCATTGGAGATGATCAGAACTTACTTTCCTCGACAAAACGTATGTTTCCTGGAAAAGCTTTCCCAAGAAAAATGACAATTTGAAATCTTTCCTTTGCGTGTTGAACAAGTGACGTTTTTATAGTATGTGCGACTTAATTGTCTTTGAATAGTGGAGAGATGAGTAAACCTCGATAAAAAACGCAATTTTTAAACTAAAATTGCTAAGAATTAGTAGTATCTCAACCCCATAAATGTATTTCGAAAATGATTTGAATAACCATAAGTTAAGAAACAGTGAGCAAGCAAAAACCCAAATTTAAATCTAGCTGCATGTTAGGGCATCCTCTCAAATTTTGATTGTGTGCTGTGATCATACTCATAACTGTTTATCGCCAACATAATTATATCAATAGATAAAGAACACACATGAAGATGTACGCTTCATTATTACCATTATGAATTACAAATAATTTTCGATCAATCATGATTTTGACCAGACAACCGAAAAGCAACGGAATTTTAAAAAAAAAAATGTTCTTTGTCGACAAACGCTGTAGAATAAAATATAAAAATAAAATAAAATAAAAATCAATAAATAGAAGGGAAAAAAAAGCAACAATACCAACAAAATAGAACCTAGTAAAGTGAGAAAAACATAACTAGAAAATTAAATGGAATTAAATGGGGTAATATAGAAACAGTAACATGACCTACCTAGATTTGAATTTCAATCCTAACTGACAGATTTAGGAACGGTGAGACGCCCGATGATAGAATGTGTCCTTGGGTTAGATCCGTGCGTGCTTGAACGTCGTAGGCGTTACTGAAAGAGAGAATCAAAGAAAAATGATGATGGAAAAAATCAACTTTCAATCGAAAAATTAAGCCGTTAGATGTGTCTTGGCATCTGTATTGCATTAATTTCATTATTATTATTATTGTTATTATTGTCACATCGCTGTTGTTATTGTTGCTAAGGTAGAGTGATATCGCAGGAGAGTGATATCGTTAAATTATTCTTGCCACAGGTTTAGAAATAAGCAGTGGTGATCACTCAGCCATTAATGCAGCTGTTGATAGTTACATCTTGATGGCTGTAGGAACACTACCAGCACTGTAAGCTTTTCAACTACAAAAGTATAACATGTGGGAGATCAGGAGGAGTACCGAGAGCTGATGATCCAACTATAGACGCCATTCTGAAGGGCCACTGCCAGGGGTCAGGCACTGTATACTTGACTCCTCAACAGCAAATTAATGGTACCAGAGGATCGAAAAAGCGAAAACGTCAACTGGAGAAGCGCTTTACTTATTTTCAGGACTGCTTTAGTTGTGAGCCTAAATATTATGCTG
>JBCAUA010046413.1:0-25790 GCA_038406235.1 Peronia verruculata
CATACAAAGAGAGGAAGAGAGAGGGAAAGAGAGAGAGAGAGAGAGAGAGAGAGAGAGAGAGAGAGAGAGAGAGAGAGAGAGAGAATCTCATTTAGCCATAAGCTAAAAGTTCCACGTACAATGTAGCTTTGGACCTCTTTTCTCTTAGGCTCATCCCAGGACAACTTGACCTCATTGGTCAAGCGTTGGGTCACTCGGAAATTCCTTACAGTACTGTCATGATCTATACATCGAAAAAAACATGAAAAAAGTGAAAATTAGTGATAATCATAGTTTCAAAAGAAAAACAAAATGGCAAACAATGTCCATTTCCATGAAAATAAAACAAAATGTCAAAACAACTGTTAACATGACACACACAATCCTTTATTGGCCATTTTAATTGGAAAATAAATTTCTAAAAAATATGTTATATTTCATAAAAAGTCATACACAGACAGCCCTGAAATGACAGATGCATTGAAGAAAGCCTTCATGATGCAGCCAGTCCATCTTTGTTCATTGTTAAGAGGTTAACACTTTTCAAATGTAAGTAAAACATAACGCACACTAAATAAGAACACTTATCAAACTCTAAGCAAGGGTCTACCAGAGGATGAAAAAAACAACAAAAACAAATGACGAACATAATATTGTGTGTCTTTTTCTCTGGGGTAGAGAGCTACAGAGCAAACCATGTAACTTTTCTAAATCAACTGGACTGTTCTCCAAGTAAAGCCAGAGCAGCAGTTAAGTCACTACAACAAACGCAACCTCCAGTTTGTCAAAATAACTCACTCTACCTGGGAATCTGACCTTACCATTCTGCCTGTTCTTACCATCCTGCTGATCTTTATCAGTCACTGCTTCTCCACATTTTTGATGTCTAAATAAAGAAAAATGCCCGGCGGGACAAATCATGGGCTTTTTTGCGCATTGATGGGGCACAGCGATGGACGCAGAAATTCACCATATATTCGCAAATTGGAAGTGTACCATGGAAAAGGAAAAGTGTGATAACATGTGCTCATGGGGCATGCATATATATCTAAGAACAGTGGCCTGTCACAAATTTTTCCTCTCCAACACAGAGACTACAGTATGTCTCACAATTCCGGACAAAGAGATTTCATGCTCTCCAAAACAGCAAACCCTTGCACAGCATAAATGGCACTGATAAAACCCCTTTTCTGACATAGAATATTGCCAGTCTTAATTTCTTATAGTCATGATAACATATCAAATCAGGCAGTTTTTACATATTGAGAATCTTTACTCATCATGGTGTGATGGGTGAGACCTACTTTGGCTGTCATCACACCATAAAAAATTAAGCACCATTTTCTATGAGTAACTAAACCTTTCGACAACCAGGAGGTGAATGATTGACATAACACTGTATTAAAGATAAGATAATTCTCAAAGATTATCAGACACATAAACATGCTCAGCTTATAAGACAAAACAGGTATAATAATCTAATGATATCTACTCATTAAGTCTATATCTAGAACTGGCTAATGTTGTCTGTAGTGACTCAAAAAATCTGCCTTTTCACAAATTGTTGTGATTTGTCCTCTTGAGAAACTTGGTAATGGAAAGGATGCAAAGTGCAGCTGCAAAAGAATAAAATTTAAGAAAAAAGATGAATAACACTTCTACGGCCAACAACTTACGTTCACGTGTGATAGGACTGGTCACCACCTCTGTCAAGTTCCCATATCGTCCGTCCACTGATTTGGCTTGCACACGTATAGCATACACAAAGTGAGGGTCCAGCCCTTGTATATTGGCTACTGTATACGGTCCTATTTCCATCTGCTGCCACACATACATCGCCGGTGTTGCAAACTGATTATAGAAAATCTTGTAACCGGAGACAGGTGTATCGGGCTCATCCCAGCTCACCTCCAGTGTGGTATCAGAGGTCTTGCGAACCTTCACATTCTTAGGAGCAGGGGGCACTGGGGAGGAAGGGCAGGTGAAACAACTTTGTTAAAATATCACATAACAATAACTGGACACAAACAGTATGCACTTACAATTGAAGGGTATAGTACATAAATTTCAGTGGCAGTGAAAACTCTCTTGAAATGTTGCTTTTTGTGATGGTCTTTCACCTTGTGTTTAATTTGTCTTTCAATTAGAAAGTCTCAAAGCAGTGATTAAAAAAAACTGCCAGAGAATGTTCTACAAGAAGAAATCTAACTGAACATGTGATAAATTAATGTGAGATGTCTGTGAAACATTGCTGCAGGAAAAGCTGCCAGACTTAAACAGTAAATGTTTCATTGCTTCTCATCAAATGTTCCATCCATCATACAATGTATATGAATCTCATTTTTACCTTGCCAACCCCCATCTCTCTAAACAATAAATTCTATGGGTTAGTCAAGAACCTGTGCTGTACCACAGGCCCCAGCAGCTAGTTTGACCAAATCTGACAGGACCAGCTAAAGAGAAAGATGACAGATAACACATAAAGGGAAAGTACTGGCATATGAGTTCCAGTCTGAAAGATCAAGTTTAATTTCTATTACAAAATTACTACTGTTCTCGACATAAATCTTACTTCGCCCAAATGTTCGGAAGTGAAGACGGTTACTCCAGGGCCCAGCGCCTCGGCTAGTGTAAGCCTTGATCTTAAAAATGTAGTCTGTGTTCATGTCTAATCCCACCAGGTCAATGAAAGTGTCAGTCGTGTTGACATCATCCTCATCCACAGCGTCAGACAACTTGTGGTAGGTGATCTGGTACATGACAATGTCTCCATTACGGAGATTACGTGCTGGTAAATCCCAGGTCAAACGCACTGAGGTTTCAGTTAGGCCAGTGGCAGTGAAGTTTTGAGGAGCCCCTGAAGGCACTGCAGAAAAAAAACACACAGCATAGCCCTGGTGTGAGGTGGTGATGGTGGACATATCCAATAGTGAGGCAAGCAAAAAGATTAAGAACATAATTATATTAGTAGTAGAAAGGTAATGAGAGAGCAAAATCTGTTGGCAAAATGGTGTGTCATTACAGGCCAAGACAGGTAAAAAGAAAAAGTTCATAGTTAGTGAACAGAGGCAAAGAGATCGAGCAGCCTAAATATGTGGTACTCGTCTACTAGTTTTCTGTACAAACTAATAGAACCGAAAGACCAAGGTCAACACAGGTAAGTGTACACACAGTAACCTGCCCACACACATGTACACACTAACATGTAAGGATAAAGAGACCAAAAAAAAAAAAGAGAGGGTAAAAATTCTCAACATGCTAAGGGCATTCACAAGATAAACAATCTGCAATTAAAACATTGATAAAATAGTATAACATGATTATCTCACAGATATGGTCCAAACAAATACAAAGCCAGAATCAAATCACATAGGTCAACCACACACAAGGGGTAAACCAGATTGGTGCTGCACACACAGTGCGGACTAAGACATGAAGAAAGAAACAAACAGAACCCACGGAGCTAAAACTTGAGGCTGCGCACAAAAAAAAAAAAATGTACTGACACACAAACTGTAAAGACATAAAACCGCACATGCAGCAAAAATGGTACAGACACACAGAAAAAGCTAAAAGTCTAAGAAAACAGCGAACCATGCTGCGGTAGATGGAAATTCTGGACTGTGTTGAATGAGTCTGCAAGAGAGCTCCTCAAGGAAAAAGGGTTATATAAACAGGTCTTCAAACATCAGAGCCAGAGGTTAATCATTGAGATGAATGTGCCACAAAAACTATCTGGTTTGTTGGAAGAGTTCTGAAGGGTCTGGTTACACAACAGTGAAATAATACAGAAGTACTTTCTAATATGGACAGATGTGTACCTACTGCTGCATTCTGCAACTTTCTGCTGGGTCTATGGGGTTGGACAACAGCTAAATAAAGACCATTATAAACTTGTGCTATAACACTATTGTAGTGACTCTGTATAACTTAGGGCATTATATTCTTTCTGTTTTAACCTGCTTCTGATATTTCATCTTCCTTAGCAAGAAACACACGGTGATGACCTTCTGATATAGAGATATGTTGACTGCCTAACAGACACCACAATTAGCTTTGTTTTTATTTTTTTTTAGCTTTTTAGTAATTTTTCTTGATTTTCTGATATGGCTACAGTTTTTCATTGCACTGTGACATCATTTCCCTCCTCCTCCTCCCCCCCTCTTCCTTTCTCCTCCTCCCCCTTTCTAACCTCACCTTCTTTGTTTTGCATTTTACAAGGTCCATGGATGCATTGTTGTATTTTAGTTATGTCTTCTGCAGTCTCCATACACATTCATTTTCACTTATTATCCTCAAAGCATCCAGGAAACAACATCATCAGTCTATCAAGACCAACACCTTCTGCTTTCTTTCTTTCTTTTTTTTGTATCAAATCCTTTAACTCTCTCTTTCATCTGTGCTTCAGACTGAATATGAAACAGCTGATTTCAAATCTGATTTGACCTCTCAGCATACAGTCTGCAATATTTCTACCATGAACATTTGTCGAGTACCGATAATTCTTTGGTAAGTTACCCACAATGAACACTATTTCCAGGGGAAGAAATCACACTGGCTATGTGAAAATAGCTGATGAATGTAGATCTAAATGAAGAGACAAAATAGATTCAAAATTAGAAAGATGTCCAACCTCCGTCGGGGGTTGTAATAGTTTTAACAGCTCTTTCTCCATAATCCACCTCATTTTTGGCTGACACTCGGAACTCGTAAGTTGTGCCCTTGTCTGAGGAAATAAAAGAAAGAAATGCCGTATGTGTAAGAGAGAATTTCACTGATGGTCTACATTTCTACAAAACATGTGTCTTCACTAGGTTAAAAGTGTCTATGAATTTTTTCAATTTTATCTGAGAATTGACCTAAACCAATTGTGTGTTTTGTTCACAGACAAAAATATAAATCTTCAAATAATTAAACTGCAAAAGTTTTCATAAAGCATTCATTTCTGTGCAAACAGTTTACAAGGAGCAAAAGAAAAAATACGAAAAGAAATTCACCCTCTATGAGTATACCTTTCTCTCCAAATTCAGTTTGCAAAGACAGGAAAGCAGAATCTTTCTTTTTTTTTTTTTTTGTTGTTTAAACAAGAAAAGCATAATTCAGTTGCAAATGAAGGTAAACAGAATATGTAATGAAATATAATGAGCTCTATATTGATTCACAAGAAATGTCAAAACCTGGCTGACCTCTCTCATAGCACTGCTTGTAAAAACAGAGTGCATTGAAAGGATAGAGCAGAGACACTTACCTAAGGTATTGGTGAGGTAGGAGTAAATTTCAGAATTGAGAATGCTGGAATCATATCGCTCACCGCGAGGGCCCCAGATAATTTTGTAATTTTTGATGTCACCATGAGTTTCCTCTGGCCGCTGCCATGTGACCTTGGCACTCGGTGGATCTTCTTGGACCAGGACAACGTTCAAGTTTCTTGGTGCCGACGGCACTGGAAGATAACAAACAGATCAATGTGTAATTCTACATGTGTCAACTTCTGATCAGCTTTAAGCCAATCTGCTTGTCATATTTAGCAATATCAGTTAGGTTCCAGACAACATTTAAATAGTATACAAGCAAGGCACAAATCTGACAATGCCATAAAGCCTGCTCTGAACATTCATTTTCAAAAAGAAGCATCTGTAACTCCATGGTCAGTAAAATACTTTTTTTTTTTTTCCCTGTCAATGTCAATCTCTTTGACATTCAACTAATTTCATCCAGTCATGAAGCATATGTCTTGCGCCCGGGGCAAATGAGTCGCAAGTCGCGCCCGGTAAGTTCAAGTCACAGCCGTTTTTTTACTATTTTTCACTATTTTCTGACTATGATACCAAAATATTTTTAACATTATTATTTTTTTTTTCAGATTTTAAAAAGGTTAAATTGACATTGTGAGAAAAAAAAAATTTAGCATCTTAGTTGGAAAGTAGTTAAAAACAACCAAAAACAGCCATATATGCTGCCCGGGGCGACTTCAGACTCATTAGCCCTGGTCGCAAGACATATGTCACATAGACAGTCAAATTTAGTTGTATGTCGATTTTCCACCTATACTGTGATTCTGTATCATATGTAACCTGAATTTACACACTTCCGTATGGTGAAGACAGCTTTGAGCTAGCTGGAATGTAACTAGAGATGTTGTAACTTGCTGAGGTTCAAGAGAGAGCTTTCAGCACCACAGGAGGAATATCAGAAAAAAATTAATATACCAACCTATAACTTCACCTCACAACATCTTGACATACCTATAATCAGCGCATAAGAGCAATATTTTCTTACTCAGTGATGACCATTATTTCAATTTCTCCAAAATAACAGCAATCAAAATCAGACACCTTCCCTAAATTTAACCCCCAATTTCTCTGACAGAGTCCAGTGGCTAGGACTCATTTTGTCTAGCCGTGAGACATAATAATATAGGAAATTATTTGAAAGGCCTAATTCCTCCTACCTGCCCCTTTAGTGGTAAGCATTCGCTGTCGGCTGCGCATGCCATCTCCCTTCCTGGTGTAAGCTGCCACCTGGACCAGATAGCGTGTATCAGCTCTCAGGCCAGTGATCACTGCCTCTGTCTTGTCACTATCAAAGGTGTCAAAGCTCTGTTCTCTCACACCTGGGAGTGGTTCGTCATTACTGTTAACTTCGATGAAGTGTACCTGAGCGGAAAGAATCAGAATAAGCAAACTGTTAGACTTCTATGATAAAAAACATTTCTGATACTGAAATACTATCAACCGATGCTTCATAGAATGAATTGTGCTGGCATTCTTAAGATTTTATTTGTATGTATATAAATGAAGTAGGGCAAGGTCAATGCCTACTAATGTCTAATGTTACAGTACCAAAAGGAGCATGGAGGAAAGAAAGAAAAACTGAGAAGAAAGAGAAAGAGAGAGTGAGAAAATGAAAGATGAGTGCATGTGACTAAAGGAGAAATGTAAATGCTACACACAAGAATAAGATTACTAGGTATTATGACAGATTCGGCAGTTGCAAATGAGATGTTACAGGAATCTCATGATTTGATTTTGTCAGTTGTTCCTGTTTAGAACTTTTCCTACAGGTATAACCACAAATGTAACACTGTCTTGCTAAGGAGTCATATCTGAATACTAAGGAATGCAGTTAACATATTCTGGCACTTACTACTATAGACCTATAGAAATACCACCTAGAAGAAAAGAGTGGGTCATTATAAAAAAATTTAACAGTAGGAGGGTGTGGAATATACAGAGCAGTGCAATGAAGTCACTCTGATGTGTACCGTGTCTAGCGTGGCTATGCAGGTTACGCCGTGGTGGACAAAGCTATCAACTCAGAGTTACGTTTAGATAAAATAAGCCTCGTGTTGACGATAACACAGAACCAGGAAATGTTCAAACATTCTGTTTTGATCGAAAATAGATGTTGCATATCCCTGGTGGTTTTTACTTTTTTTTTTAAAACACTAGAACTACAAACCAGTAACACTCTATAGGTTTCTCTTTACAATTTTTGGTGGAAACCACATGTCTCTGTATTTCTTGACTTTCTCGTTATTGTGATTAAGAGACTCAAAATATGTAGTCCCTGTCAACCAATCCTGCCATGGAACGAGTATGACCATGGTGTAGCACAGCTCCATAGAAAAGATCATAAAGTTAAGCTGGCTTAACACAAAAGCAACACAATACTCCTGCTATGGGAAACATGCAGGTCTCACCTGATAACCACGGATGATTCCATTTGGTTCTTTGGGAGGTTCCCATTCTACAAAAATGGCGGTGGAGTTGATGGCTTCCACTCGCACTTTTCTGGGCTCGCCTGGGACTGTGAGAGATGGAGCACACAGGTAAGTGAGGAAATCAGTGCGAAAGGGGGACAAAGTTGTGTATTGCATCACAGACAAAGACAGTCATGACATGGCTGACACTGCAGAGAGTAATCAGCACAACAACAGTAGCAGCAGCAGCACCAGCAGGAGCAAAACGTTTCTGCAGGTATTTAATATGGGTTGTAAATTCTTATATAAAACTATTCTTTCCACCTTTTCTAGAGGCAGTGTTGCCATCTTCAAAATCCCAGTGCCTTTATTCTCTGCTGCCCTGGAATTAACCGGTCAGGCCAGATCTACTCATTATGCAACCGTTAGGTCAATTTAGGACTAATACAGATTTACTACTTAATAACATTTTCGCATGGTTAAACATGTAATACTTGAGTGGTGTTTTTTTTTTTTTAAAATGTGAAAATCATATATGTACATTGTCTCCTCGAGTCCTGAGCGTAAACTTTGGAATTTCAATTTCCGCAAAGATTGAAAATCTAGTGCTGCTAGATGTGTTTGCATACCGACCAGTGCCGAAAACCCTAATCCTATCCCAGGTTAAATTTCATCTTTATGATTTTTTGTTTTTCCATTGTTGATCCACGAAACTAAGCTAGACTCTGGATGAACCCGTAAGAATTGTTTGACTTGTTGCAGTATAATGTATTCTCAATGGCAGCTTTGCTACTGGTGCTGGAGTTGAAAGAAACTTTCTAAAATTTTCAAGCTTTCTTTTGATGATTTCTGTTGCTACTGGTGACATTGATGATATCTCAGAGTCCTCTTGCACGTATGGTTACCAGACTCGGGAACATCATCTTCTTTACTGGTTTGCCATCATTTTAGTTGGCCTTCGAAAATGATTGTATGAGCTCATCCTACCACTGCCTGATGAAATCCGCCACAGGGTAAAAATGATAAATGAAATGTTCATGTTTGACAAATGAAATGTTCATGTTTAAGGGGGACATAAATTACACTCTGCATGAGACGGTCTCCCTGCTGTTTCTGTAGTAATCAAATAGAGTCAGCCATACACTGCATATATTGATGGTTTGCTCCTATGCTGCTGCTGCTGCTGCCCCTTTCACTGTTTTTTTTGCTGCTGTAATTGTCCTCATGCAGTGAGCAGATTAAACTGTTGTGTCACACTGAATAACTTAGAATGTGGCTTGTGCTCAAGCATTGAATAGAAAGAAATCTTATGCTGCATACCATGCTTATGTGCTGACAAAAGAGACTTAAGACTGTCCAACTCAGTTTAAACTAAAACATTAAATTTCAGATAAAATGTCTACATTGGCAAAATAAATAGTAAATACAACAAAACAATATAATAACTAATTTTTGGCCACTCAATATAATTACAATGCATGAATAAAACAATGGAGACAACTGAAGCCAGGGAAAAGACAAAAACAAAAGCTATACTGAGACCGGACTATGTACTCAATGTTCAAAAATCAAAAACTTCAAAAACCAAACTTAACTGTCACATCTAATTTTGCAGAATGCTCTAAAAACTGCCTCTGTGAACACTTTAAACACAAAGATTTATGTTTAATCTGGGAAATGATAGCAAACAAAACTGACAACATGCAACAGATATTATACAACACTGAACAGCGTGCACTGAAGGTGAAGCACAAAGGCAAATACTTCCAACTCAACAACAATAAAGGTTTAACATAGCCAACAATGACACGATAAAGGAACCAATAAAAGTTTAAGCCACTGAATGGAACTGAAGCAAATAAAGAAAACGACCACCATACTTACATTTTGACCACAGCTCTTGATTTTTGTTCAAACAAAAAGATCGGGCCAATTTTTAAAGTAACCTGTCCAATACTGAAACCACCTACAGTTTGACATAATGACTCTTGATCTCGAAAATACCCCAACAGGACACTGAATGAATGGGGTGATTGAAAGGGACAGCTTGATAAACGCTATACAGAGTGGTGAACAGGACACTTGTATGAGAAATCAACAAGTCTTTTCTGATGATGACAGTGAATCTGGTAATGAAAGTAAAATGTGTGTGATGAGACGAGGAAGACACAGACAACTATCACAAGGAACAACGATGACGATGATGAATGGATGGCATTGAGGAGACACTGAGACTGGACACAAGTCATATGATCAATGAACCATAACTGAGGGAACCTGTATGAAGTCAAATGAAACATGATAACTTGTACATGAAATAAACAACCGAATTACAAAATCAAATCAAAATGTCACCAGAACAAGAAAGAAAGACTGGAACGAACAAAGTCAAACCTGAAGGGATATCAAGATAAAAAAAGATCATGAAGGTTATATACTACTGAAATATGCATTTGCTACACAATTCAAGAACTGCACATGAAATGTACTATTCAATATCTCTGTATGTCTTTACTTTTATTCTCTAAAAGTACAGTTATTCAAGAGTATTCCTTGAGTTTCTATACACTGATAATAAAACAAAATCGTTGATTTTGTCTACACATCAGAAGGGGAGTCATAGTTCTGAAAGTGAGTGTTTCCGGTTGCCTTTGAGTGCTCCTCTGTGATGATTAAAGAGACAAGTGAAAGGCTGAACATGATATCCTCATTCACTGGCAAAGGTCACCACCTCTGAAGCTCCTTCAGTATCCCAGTGGTTTTATGCTGTAAATGCAGGTCATACTTCGTCAATGTTCTTCACAATCATTTGCAAAATAAAACTGACACGCCACCAATGAAACAAGTCCAACTTAGTGTGCTACACTTTGATGTACTTCATCTGCTCCAGCAAGTTGCATGAAGTTTGGCACTATCAACTTCTGTTGACATACCTCTAATGAAACAACTACTGCCTTTTGTATCACCCATGAATTTCCAAACATATCAAATTTCAAACCTCAAAGTTATGACTTGAAAATCCAAAAGATGGACACTAAGATGGAATTACCACTGCCTTTAAAAATGTGAAACAGAGCATAGCACAATCTGGCATTTGAATGGGCAGAGACACAGCTGATTTATCAATCTTGTAACCATGACTACATTCCCATGAAACAACACAGTACCTCCAGCTCTGTATACAAGGACTGCCCCATAAATCTGAACTAAATGAGTTTCCTGTTAATGGCCAGTAAAAGTAATTAATCTATTGACTCTGTATGCATCATCACCATATAAACACTTACCTAATAATCCAGAATACAAAGTAATTCCAACTCAACTAAAAAAGGCTGATACACCATAAGTAATGAACTACTGAAAGAAGGAGGTCCACGTTAAGATGCAATTTGATAAACGAAACTACCATTCATGTGGTCCATCAAAATTATAGAAGAGAGATTAATGGAGCCTGGAGAAAGACTGGGTAACCTGGTTAAGAAAATTGTTCAACGTCAATCAACCTAGAGACACTTCTCACACTGAAAGTCATTTAAAGGTATACCGATCAAAAGAAAAACATCTTAGAGAACACATCTGCTGCTGGGATGAGCTAATTAATAAAAGATTTGAGATGGATGCAAAATATAAGGGGTTAAAATAGTTATGCTCAATGTAAGTCCATATTCAGTTCAAAAGCGCTCATGCAGAACTTGCCATTTACAATCTATATAATTATATCAAGAATCTGAGAAGAAAATTTAACGGGCAATGGTTATGCAAGTGTGTTTAAAAAAAAAAAAAAAGAAATTGTCAAACTTCAAGCAAAAACAGTGGCAGCCTGATATGACATTGCATACAGAGTTAAAAATCTGAGAAACTGTTTTTTTCTTTTGTTCAAGAAAAAAGAAAATAGGAGAAAAAAAAAACAACCATAAAAAAATTCATGGAACAAAATAAAATCCAAATATATTGAGTTAAAATGTTTCACCAGATTTATCATGATGTTTATTTCTCAACATTTTGTAAAGGCAAATAAAAGGAAGATAAAGAAAAACTTCAAAATTTTGTCCTATGTGTAATCTGATGTTTGCCCTTGGAGTTAGTACGGATTGCCCCATCAGATCACAAATACACCAGACATAACCAGACAAAACCGAAGTTTGGGAAAAAAGATCAACTGAATCACAAAGGAAGAAAAAGGAGAGGATTAGGAAAAGGTCAAGGACACTCAGTGGGTCAGTGAAGGAAACAGCCAGCAACTCTGGTACAAAGTCCAAGGAAAAAAAAATAGTAACAGATCTATTTCTGAACTACAACATTTCCTCTGATGCAGCTGAAAGCTTTGTTGTGGTTAAAATAAAAGCTGACAACAAACGAACAAACTCCTGCCTAGGATCAGTGTCGCTGAGGCTAAGAACAATAAGGGAACAGAAAATTAAAACCAAAATAAAACACAACTGGAAGTAAAAATTCAATGATCAAAGTGATAACCCCATCAGAGTAATAAGCATGAGTGTGCAACTTCCAGTATGGGCAAGGAGGGACAATACCCAGCATCCAAAACCTATTTATAGCCATTCCACATACCAGCCAGCCAATCATATGAGGAGAACAAGGGAAAAGGCGACCAATCATCTGAGACTACCTACCATCCTCATCAGTCTTGACGACGATTGGTGGAGATGGAGGGCCATCGCCTACTTTGGTGAAGGCCACCACCCACACCTTATAGTCAGTCCACGTCTTGAGACCAGTTACTGTGGCGGACCCCTTCCTTCCGCCCACCGTCTTCTCAATGGCATCTTTATCTGTTTTGCCGCTGACATTCTCCAATACAAAAACTCTATAACCTTCCAATTTGCCATTTTGTTTTAGAGGGTCGGGAGGTTTCCAAGTGACGACAATTTCATTCGCATTCTTGGCTTGTCCAACCACATTTTCTGGCGGGGCTGCGGGCTCTATTTTTTGTTTGTTTGGTTTGATTTGGGGGACGTTGTGAGAGTTTCAAGTATCCGGGGGGTGGGATCAAATGATAAAGGAGGGGCGAGGAAAATGGGAAGAGAAAATAAAATGATAAAAAAAAAAAAAACAAAAACAAAAAAATACAAAAACATAACAGTTATGATACCAATATACTAATTGATAAAATCTAAAAAAAAATAAATAAATATATAATAATAATAATTAAAGTTGATTTCGTCAGAGACAACAAAACACGAATTATTTTCAGGTCAACACAAACAAAATGATGAAAGGTCCACCAGAATGATTGTTAGGGAATAAGTTAGGCTTTAGCCATGAGGAAATGAAATGGAAAGACAACCACAGGGTATTAACAGGACAAATGAAATAACTGAGTGTTTCTATACTGCCTGGGTGGTCGGTCAGTATGAAATGGGGAAGACGTTATAAAATATGATAACCAATGTAACAGACATAAACCACAAGTCCTCCATCAGGAGGTTGAAAGACATATAAAGAACATAATGTAATCTGAGGAATCACTCCAGGGCATAGAATACAATGCTTTGTATTGTCAGATTACCTCAACATTCTCCAGGATTAGTCAGGTAATTTCACACTTCTGTTTGGCATGTCCATACGAGTTCATGCCCAAAAATAGGCCTAATTCTCAATGATCCAGAACTAAACAGCTTCTTAAAGGATGAGTTGTAATGATGTTTGATTTAAATCTTACAACAAATTTAAAAAAAAAAAAGTTCTCAATACAAAAAACAGGGTGAAAAAAGAAGAAAGAAAGAAAAGGAATGATAATATTAAGATTATAAACATGACATCATTCAGATGCTGTGAATTGCATAATCTGATGCTGTCATTCAGTGCACAGGCCATCATGGTGCTGGCATATCATCATTTGGTAAATATTTTCCTGAACAGTTAAGCATGTCTTTTGGAGAAAATGTGAAATATATATGCACATACATCAGGGTAAAAGTAAATCCTGGTGGTTTGCTCAGCTGTTAGTTTCAGTACAAAGTTGCACATAGTGGTTATGGTTTTTATAAGCTTTTCAACCTCCTGCAGTGGTGGTTCTCTCAGCTGTCCACAACCGTGGTAAAAAAAAATATCATAACACTATTGTGTTATGTGATCACTATGACCCTCACACATACTGCCTTTTATGCTATTGAATTCATAACAAATACTTGATCAAGGAATAAAGAGTTTATGGTTTGACTAAAGATCAGCTGGTGCTTAGAATGGGTTTTTCACACAGTGATGAAAAGACATAGACAACAAATAAATTAGCATGTAAAAAAGTATGAATTATTTTTCTGTTGTCCAACATGAGAAGTTAGCAATATAAGTGGTTCAGTTAAGTGTTATCAGTTGAATGAAAAGATCATGCTGGTCAGGTCTTCACTTCAGACTGATGACTGTGTCCATGTAAAATTAATTGTTGAGCCAGAAAGATATTTCAAGTTGAAAGTCTAAATGTGATTTTCCAGCATGTCTCTGCCGGTACAGAAATATTGCTACACCATTAGCATGATAACATGGGAGTGAAAACCCTCAGTGAGCTGGAGTATTCGTCCCACCGAACTATTCATCTTCATTCCTACACCACTTTCAGTCATGTTGTCCACATGTATGTAGCAAAGGTAATGAGAAATTAGCATGGAAAACATTTACGATTCAGAATCATCGAGCATGTCGGCTTTAAAGTTATGTTTTAAAATACTGCTAAAAATAATTTATATCCCACCCCTACAACATTAAATCTTCTGAGCAACTCATGCACGTAGGTAAATTGTGTAAAGTTTAAGCCAAAAACTCAATCCCTCTGTTACCATCAATAATGAAATAGCCACAATAGTTCTTCTCGACACCCTACAATCTTAGTGAGGAATGAACATACAATATAAAAGTGTGCATCTGTACATTAATGAAACAAATTCTTTAGGGTGTGATACCTGTTCCCCCCCCCCTCTCAACAAAAGTAAGACAATGTCTTTAAAAAAAAAAAAAAAAAACACATACTCCATAAATATGCATTTTTCTAAATGAGCAATTGAAAAACTAAATCACAGATACAAATTATGTAGCAGCCAGAGAAAGGTTCAGACTGAAGCAATGACCAACATAGCACACACGTGTGGGAGACGCTGTCAAGTTTACGATAATGGGCAGGATGACCACGATAGTGATGACGATGACGATGACGAAAATTTGGGAAGTTCCATCAATCTCTTTAATTTCTTGTTTATCCTTTCTTAAGATTTTTGTTTTCTGCTTGGCATTTAATGAGTTACTGCTTGACAGTCGTTGTCTTACATTTCACGACAAAAGGATAATGATGATGATGATGATGGTCATAACGGCAGGATGAGTGAAACTTAGACAAAAAGATCTGAATACATTTCTCCCAAACACTTTAAATAATTCTGGTCCAATATTGTTCTGTCAGTGGTTACAATTACTTTCATTCTCTTCATAATAACCCTATTCTGACAGCATAGATGCTGAGACTGGAAATGCTGGTCTCTTCACAGAGCTTTCTTTTCTTCTCCAATGCCAATTTCTAACCTAGTTGCAAATTCGTCTGAAATACTCTTTGCCAGATTTACATAACTTTCATTTTAGTACATGACAGGGTCGTTGCTGATGATGCATTACTGCCATCATCATCCCGCTGTTCCCATGCTAAATCTTTTCAAATCGACAAAAGGAGGTGTTGGGGCATAGAAACCAGGATTAAAAATGTCCCAAACACTTTTTATGAAATTTTCATATTTCACTGACTTGTTCTGCTCACATACTATGATATTATGTATTTGTATTAACACATAGTTTTGCCAGGATTTGGGATTTCTTGAAAATAGGTGCGTGTGCCATGGAATGTGAACTTTATAAAAAAAAAAATCAAATTGTCCAAAGGTGGTTCGACTTATTACATAAAATAGATATGGCATTTATCCCTGATAATTCTGTGCCCAACAATACTTTATGGAACATCTGAACTATGGATGCAGGAAGTGGTGGTATGCGAATGTGATGATTACAGTAACTAGTGGTGGTGACAGACAGCACGTTGGCACGTACACTCACAAACGCATGTAAAGGTAGGAAATCCACAGATTGTCACATACACATGTGATAAGAGATGATAATAATACACATAATAATAAAAAAAAAAAGTACAGGCATTGAGGAACTTAGCTGGGTTGATTCACAATGTCAAAAGAGTATTATGTGTGAATAAAAATGAAACAAAACAAAATAAATATCAACACATACCATACCCACACAGATCAAAATACAATATGTTGTGAATAATTGATCTTAAAAACAAATTTAACAATCACTGGTGATAATTGAGGACTAATGTCTACACAACATATATGAAGCTAAAATAAAATTAAAGTTCCATATGCAGACTAGAGAAATAATGTGAAAAAAAGGAGCTAGCCTAAACCTAAAATAAACTATCGAATGACATCAAGTCTAAGATAGCATAGAAAGAATACAAAGGCAAGGCTGCTATTTAAATGAGAGATATTAAATGAGCTTCAAGTGAAATTAAAATCTACTCTTAAAGTCTTGCTTCTGAATGAAACTAACTTCCAAGAAGCTGATAAAATTGTCTGTACTTTTTAAAGAACTTTCTCCATAATATATGAAAATTACCTTTTTTTTTTTTTTTCTTTTTAAAGGATAGGAATATTTTCAGAAGTAAATCATATTTCACTTCTTTGAATCCTTGGAAAAGAACAGTGTAGAATTCCTGTCATGTTTGGTAACTTAATATTCACTGTAATAAACAGAAAAATACTCACTGAAAGGAGGCGTGTGCACTTGGACAGTTGGGGTCCGTGGTCCCTCTCCTCGGGTGGACTTGGCAGAGACCTGAAGATGGAAACATTGCATGGTGTTACCCACTTACGCCCAGTCCGCTGTCCTCAGCGTGGTCAATCCTCGGAATGCCAAAAGAAAACGGACAAAGGTATAAAGTGAGCAGAGGAAGAAAGAGGAAAATATACGGGAGGAAAGTGGATGAGTAAGAAATGGGAGAAAGAGGTTGGGAAGAGGAAGATGAACAGGATGAAGAGAAAGCAGAGGAGAAATAGCAGCAACAAAGGAGGAAAGGGGAAAATAAGGAGAATAAGGAGAGATGGAGAAAAGAAAAATGGAGAAGACAAGGTAAGAAATCAAAAGTTTGTAAAGGAACGCTAGCCTAAAGAAATGTCAGACAAAGGGTTCAGGGTTCAAGGTGCGAATACTCCTATTCAAACTGGAATTCTCTTTCCAACAATGCTGGACACTTACCTTATGGACCATTCCGTGTGTCAAAATGACACATTCGCTTTAGACAATTAGCGTGAATCATTAATGAGCGTGAGGTAAAGTGTAAAGAACAGGAACAGTTAATGATACTTACCCCACTGAAGATTTCAGGTCCAGACATGCACATCCCATGTTTCCAGTCCAATTATACATTTGTGAAGTGCATTTGAAGGGGATATATAGCGAAGAGGTGGAAATGGGGACCAAAAGGTAAGATAATAAGACCGAAAGAAGAGAGTGGAGCCACTGGCAAACTGTTACCTGTATGTGGTACACTGTGTCAGGTGTCAGTTCCATCATCCGATAGTTTTGGACAGGGGGGTCAATGCTGACCCGCCCGCTCTGGCGGAAATGCGAGTCGTTGAAATACAGCTCGTAGCTGATGATGCGGTCGGCCTCCTGAGGAGCGTCCCATTTGACCAAGATGGTGTTGGGTGAGATGGGCTCGGCCACCAGGTTTAAGGGCTGATATGGCACTGGAAATGGACGTGAAAAAAGAGTGATAAAGATCGGAGGACACTATGGAAAATACCAAAGACAAAACTTTAAAAAAAAGTGGTGACTGTTGGTCATTCAAAGTGAGAGCTCATTTGGCATGTATCTTCCCACTCTGTAATAGTCTCAATATTTGAAATCTATAAGGTGTTTAAAAAAAATTATGTAAACATTTTTTTTTTCTGAAATCATGTAGTTTTGAGGTAAGTATATTCCCCTTTTTTAAACTAGTTACTTCTCACGAGCCAACAGTTTTGAAAAAAAAACAAAAAAACTAAGCAAAAACTTTTCAATTAAATACATTTATTTTGTATGTTTTCTAACAAAAATAAATAAAAAAATATACCCGGTCAGTATATCACGAAAAATATTGGACATATCGGTGATTTAAAAATTTCATGACTTTCACGCGTGACACAGTAACTGAAATTCAAAGCGAAACAATACATTTCTAGACACTAGGTATTTTCGCAAAGGGAAAAAGTGTAGATTACAAACGATTTTGCTCGGCAATTGCTCAACTTTGGGTATTTTTTTTTCTCCAAAAATAATGAAATAACCAGTGTCCAAAAATTATTCCAGCATAAGTTATAGTCTCACTTTGATGACTAAGTCACACTGCTAGTTGCAAAGAGACACTCACAAACACGAGTATGACGCTTCAAAAATAGAATATGTGTGGGGTTGATGGGGGGTGAAAGGGAGATGGGAGAGGATGGATGCGTTTGTTTACCTACGGGGAGAGTAATGGATGTGCAAATACTGAGGTTTCACTGCGTATATGGGGCTGGATGACACCATTCCTGTGAACTAAATGTCGAACAGGGGACAATGTGAAAACCTAACAACCTCGACATTCCTATGCCGTTCAAGAGCATCTTTTACAATAACATAGACATTTACATAAGGGTAAGGTTTATGAAAACAATAAATAGAAATCGAGCTTAAGTTTTTTTTAAGTGAATTTGCTTTTTCGGCCATAAAGTTGTGGCTATAGCTTGTGCGGAATAATAATCATGACTCAACACTTTGACTCCACAAATACTGAGGATATGATGTGGAAAAAAATACATCCAAGAACCGACTGTTCTAAAGTAGATCTATTAAAGGAGAAAATCACATGATAATTTTTCAGTATGTGCTGAATCCTGGCTTTAAACAAAAATAACTACTATTACAACTATTTCTAACTTTCACAGCCACGTCATACGCACGCCAAACTCGTAAGGTGAATAAATCAATTACCGCATGACTGACTATCAAGAATGTATCTGTCATAAAATATATATCTAGTAGCTGAATTCTAAGTGTCGCATCTTCCGATGAAACTCTCGTCAAAACAATATCGCCCTCCCTATCACTGGAAAGGCAAGAATAAAATAACACACATAAAATGAGTATGTTTCAATCTCTAAAAGTTAACGTGAACATCAGCATGGAATATCATTCTGATCCCTAGAGACAAAGGAATAAGCTAAAATCGGCTTGAGAAAGGATTAATAAGAGCTGACATCAAGTTGTACAGAATATTGGCATGGAGTATTAATAGGAAGTCACTGCCGTGAATATCGATCAAGCTGAAGGAGAAAATTTCTTCCCAAGCTCAGGATTCTGGGAGATATAGTCATAGAGTTCAAGAAGAGGGTGTTCTGTGAAAGAAACAATATGTTAGGGCATCAGCTTTGCTGCCTTGGGAGTTCTGCGCACCGCGGGAATGTCAGTCAAAGATAGGAATTACAAGTTGCTGCACAATGTTATGGCAGAAGTGCGCAGCAAAGGCCACGCCGCGCACGCTGTAGTATGCAATGTGCAAGGGAATTGTTGCATGCTACATAAGCGCTGAACCACAGGTGAGAAATGCGCGCTGTTATATCAAATGCGCCAATATATGCTTTGCGCCAAAAGAGTCCGTCAGAGGACACTTTTTCTCGCTGCTCTAGGGCTAGCAAGAGAGCACTGCAGCTAGCTAGAGGACGCTGCTGCAAAGATATGGGCAGTGCAAAGGAGCGATCTGACTGCACAACAGCGACAGGAGGCTAGGTAAATGAGTAAAAAGGATCAGATTTACTGGCAGAGCTGGCATAGTTGGTAAGCGGTGCAGCTGAGGGAATACGTTTGGTTTGGGGGGGAGAGGGCGAGGATGTACAACAGGGCAGTGAGCAAAGCTTAGCTTGAGGACAGGAAATCGGACATAATTACAACCAGTAGCAGCAGCAGAAATAAGACAATAACATCGATACATTTCCAACTGAATGATTTTCTTTTGAATGGCGCATTTCATGGAAACCTTAGCGTACAGACACAAAATCTTTTACTACAGACAGACAGTATCTTTTTGCAGCAGCTGCAGCGTCCACCCATTTCAGCGTTTCAAATATGTATTACGTTCACCATGAAGACTTCCAATACTATCACACTGCTTCCTTCTAGATAACTGAAAATTATATTGTCGGACTCACTAAAATCGTGTCTCTAGGTTCATGGATATGTAAGGTTTTGTGAACATCAAAAGAGGACAACAATTATCAACCCTACTCGAAACATAAGAGCTGCACTATCTTTTCGACTTCTCTTTTTACTGCCGGAAACGATAAAGATGAGTGTCTGAACCAGACAGATTATCTTCCAATTAGTTATGGCCTTCTGAACAGAATCAGAAGAAACAGGTCTCTTATACCCATTTCTACTTCCTCCATTTTTTTTCTTTCTTCGCACGTGCACAATCTTTAGTGCTGGAATCTTGCCATGTAATGTGGAACAAGACTGGAGACGCATTTGATGTTCTATAAGGTTCTGAAACATCCATTTCATATGTGGAAATAAATTCAATTACCTGTTAAACTGCAACATCGCATTTCAGAGGATACGATTTGTCTCAATGTTTGCTTAATGATGTAAATCTTTCGGGTTTCTCTTTCCTCAACAAATTATATAAGGATGATAGAAATATAGCTTTATTTTTTCCCAGACTTCTCTATTATAACTGGTCTACTGTTGAACATGAGGGAGTTATATTTCGGGAAAATTTTGAGAGGCGGAGGGGGGGGGGGGTTTGCTGTTGATCTGAGAGGGAGGCCATATGATTGAAAACACAGCACAGAGAACAACATCTATACACAACCAGAGACACATACGGTTTTCATGAACATGTGACACGGTGATAATAATTATGTGAGTGAAAAACACAGGAAAATGACGATATGGGGATGAAAAACAAAAGTGATATGAGGGTTGATCTGCAGTGTGAACAGACAGACCAAAATGGAAACAATAAACATAATGAGACTTCATTCTGAAGTGAAACATAAGAAAGAAAAAAAAAAAAACAAACTAATTTGAACAAATTATTGAAAAAAAAAAAAAAAGGAGAGATGAGGTTTGAACACAGCAATGAATGATCAACAAAGGAGAGAAAATTGATAAAGAAAGGTGTGGGGGAAAAAAAATACTGAAACAAGTCAGTGGGAAGAACGTCAGAGATAATTATAGTACAAGTTAAGCATTTACTCTCTTTAGGAGTGCTTTTACATCTTTTGTACTATTCATTAGTTTTATCCCCATACCACATGATACAAACAAACAAACAAACTGAAATAAAATGAAGCATGTAACAAAAGTTAGAAATAAAGCCACGTAAAAGAGCAACTGATCTAATATGCCCCAAATCATAGTGTCCCAAAATAAACGAAAACGCTGTTTAGCATACTGTGTAATAGAATGATGCTTGGTTAGTAGTTAGATGAAGATAGCATAAACTAAATAGACACAGCAACGGTGATGATAAGATGATGATGTTGTTGATGATGATGATAATAACAAATATAAGAATAATAATGAGAACAGTAGTAATAATAATATTTTTCTGGCATAATATTAAATAAAAGTCAAATAAAACAAAAGCCTCACTAAAACTTTCTACCACAGAAATAAGGTAGGAGTTCAACCTAAGCAAAACTTGAATTTAAAAAAAAAAAAGGCGAAATATGTCAATGTGGTGATGAATGTATCACTATGTCAGAATGAAAAGAGAGCAAGTCATGAAGGTAACCCTCACCTTGAGACATCACTGCGACATGGTGGAGATGGGTGGTAGAAAAAGGATGGAAAAACAAGAGATAAATGATTAGTAAGCAAACATTCATTAGTACACTAGGGGCGGCAGCCATCCGGGTGTTACGATTGTTGGAGACATTCCGATTGGCTACACTAGCTAGCTGGGGGGCGTGGCAGGACCTGCTGCTCTGTGCGCCCAATCAATTCTGCCAATCAACTGTTGACATGTATTTTCCAGCAATAACTTCTCTCACCTATGCTCCTGTCGCCCCGCCCCTTTCTTTAACTACTCATAGTTTCATTTTCTTTCTGCCCCTCATATCTGCAAAGCATAGGACATTTATTTTAGACAAAAAATATAGCCTTTAAACTTCATCTATAGGGGAAATAATCGTTTTAATAAATATTCTATTACTCATTTGAGGTGTTTCTCAAATACTGAAATTCCCTTTTCTTCCTACAAATAAATGTGAACACAAAGAGTAATGTCTTTTCAAAGCAATTCTGATCACTCCTATCTCACAATTTCTATATTTCATTCATGCACTTTGTGACTGTGCTAGTGGCTGATATAGGAAGGGATTTTCCCCCCACAGTTATTAATTCATTGCTGGGCGTCAGTGCCAGTGCTAACAATGTGGTCCCAGTTTGAGCTCATGTCATGTGACAGGAAGTGGATATCCCTGGTGCATGTGGAGCTAACACAAAGCAAACATGCAAGTTCTGCTTAATACATACAATGTTTGCTTAATATTACAGTATTCACGTTCTAGTTGCGTGTCTGAGTGCATACTTCAGTCAATGCAACGCATGCTATCATCCAGGCGCATTTTGCAAGATATGACCGTGTAAGCTTTAGTAGTGCTTCACCTACTGAGTCATTCAATTTTCAACGGCGTAAGCATCAATATTGTACATGTATATGGTGTCGAGTGATAGGAAAGTAAGATGCTAACCTCAAACACTTTGCTGGTTTTGTTCACACTTCAGGAAACCGACACAGTAAAACCGCTAGTGAATTACATTTCCTTGGAAAGAATATAACCCAACTTGGATTCTCTGGCAGCCAAATGTCGTAAAAACAATTAATTTCGGCCACAGATCAACAGCCAGAAGTTCGTTTGCAATTTATGGTATAATAATTAAGACAGTAAATAAATTAAAGGACGGGTGAGGAAGTTCTCTATTTTATTCCATTGCATGGATGAGTTTTCTCTTCCTTGGCCTTTATTCCCGTTTTGTGAGACCTGGGCTAACTAATTCTGAAGTCTAAGATCTTTCACAGCTTGATGAAAGAGGAAACCACTGATGATCTCGTATCCTAGTCTGTAACGGAGGAACTTCAATGTGATCTCTCTGTCTCATTCCCTTGATCCCAGATCTGAACACTGATTGTTATGTTGCCCTATAAAACTAGCTATATCGAGCGGGGAGGAAGATGGATAGAGAGCTCTACTGACTACCGAGAACATGTAATCACACTGGATTTCAGGACAGGGCGGAGTTCGAATTTCCTACATTCTTGTACCAGGTTTCCCAATCTAATTGTGTCCTGTATATCCCAACACTTGATAAACAGATTTTCATAAGTTTTGTTCTTCGTGAACT
Source organism: Peronia verruculata (assembly GCA_038406235.1). Lineage (NCBI taxonomy): Eukaryota > Metazoa > Mollusca > Gastropoda > Systellommatophora > Onchidiidae > Peronia > Peronia verruculata. Next base: position 23,126 of record JBCAUA010046413.1, read on the forward strand.
GCGACGAGCAGAATTAACATACGAGGTCGCACACAGTGCTGGTCCAAAGGGTCTCTTTCAGCAATTCCTATCTATGATAATCCACATTGTATACTGTAAAGGCAGGCCGTATGGTGTAGTGATTTACATTGTGAATAAGGTAGTTATTATTTCGTCGTTGCAAACCTCGATAGCGACTTTTTAAAGGTTTGGCATTCGAATTTCGGCCCTCGTCACCAAGTCTGTGGTGGACTTACACAACGCATAGTTGTTGCTCCAGCAAAACCTTGCTCCTGGAGTTTATGGTAGCCAATATATAAACAAAGACCAAATCTGCCTTGTGTTAGTTCCACATGCACCCATTACACATCCCATTGTCACGACAAAACTTATCAACGGGCTTTTATATGGAATAAGACTGCCAATGTAAATTATTGCTAGATCCACGTCATCGCTCTGAGAAGTCCTCGTGAGGATCATCACTGTTCATGGCTACAGAACTACCTGACAGTGATGGCTGACATAGAAACTCTACTGACAAGAGATGAAAATTTGCCACAGATCCATTTTTAGTTTCTCCTTCGTGGAGTTGTAGTAAACGATCATGTACACTGAACAGGATTTATATTCAGTCTACTATTATTTAACCAAAAGTGGATAAAAAATGAAGTGGCATAATATAGTGATACATCTCATCTTATTAAACTGCACGTTTATAGTTTTTTTTTTTTTTTTGTCCCTCAGTCTCATAAAAAAAAAAAAAACTGCTACTATTGATAAATGTACACAAAATATCATTTATGTATTTGTGAATGAGGGAACAAAATACAGAAACATACATTCAGCTCGGAATACCATGTACGGATCCACATAAGATTCCCTAAAGATTTCACATATATATTAAGAATATTTCATAAGAGAGGGGGAAAAATTGACCACGAAGACATATGGTGTAAAAATAGAACAAGGAGAGTGAACAGAGATAAAGATGACTGGTAAACTTCTACATGTCTAAGAGAAAAAGAGGATCCAGCTGAAGCGGAAATGTTACGGGCTAGCTAGACAGACGTTCGAAAATGCTGATCATTGCTGAAATGCTCAAATGAAATACAGGACAGGGTGAGGTAGCTCAGGAAATGGTGAAAAAGAAACATTCATAGATGGAAAAGAATACAAAGAAATGCCTCAGCATGAATGACTCGACTATACCTAATACCTGGTTTGTATTGCAAAAAAATCTATCTTGAAGAAAATGAAGACGAAAACTTAAAATTTCACAATTCAGACATTAACAAAGGCCAGTGAAACGTTTCAGTTGTTACTACAGGAACAATCAATGAAGGCATCGTACAAGTTCATATATACTCATATTATCATATCTTTAAGGTGAAAAGCTTATGTGATGTGTAGTGTCTATAATTAGGACTGGAGCAATTGTGTATGTCAAAGAATTAGTGCAGGAATTTCAATGCTCAATAATAAAATGATATTCGAGGAGGATCTCTGGTCCTAAAATTTATACAGTTTGTTCGATGATGTAGAAAACATTCAAAGTCAAAACAGGTGTGGGCAGATTTCCTTTGCCGTTCAGTGCTGAAGGCAAAGATATCACTGAGATATGGTTTTGCTGCTATGACGTCACAACTGACAGCTGTGATCACAACTCAGCTTCAAAAGACCTGTGCCAGTTCTGTACGATGGAAACCACTTGACGTTTCTGAATATCGAAATTACAATTGTCTGAACAATTCAGGGACATCCCTTTTTTAAATTTTTTAAATCATGTAATAATGACGCAGTCACAACGTCATGCTTTCATGATGCATCGACAAGATATAATTTCAGGGACGAAGACATGAATGCCATAAGAGTGAGCAACAAAAATATTTATTTTGTTGTGGTGTCCGTCATGACGTCACAGCCGACTGGACTAAAAGAGGAATACACATGTGTGAGGGAACCCCGCGGCAGGTTAGACATTAGCCAACTAGCCATGAGAAACTGGAATATAGTACACTACATCGTCATGTAACTTTCTTTATGTTGTATCTTACTTGCCACTTGAGTGAAAGACTGATAACCTTATTAACAGTTTTTGGTAAGGATAATCTCACTCCAACATAATATGTAACTGGTTAAGACATGTTTACAGCATTATAATCTTTTTGGTTTTTGGGACTATTTATGACCACTACTTGTCCAAGCCAAGAAAAAGAACGTTTAAGTCTGAAAACTCTACAGAAATCGATGCCAGGACCTAATGTATGTATATATCTTCTTTATCAATGACCCATACCGATTTTATGCACTGATTTGTTTGACTCATGCTGTGTTGGCTAATGAAAACCTGACCGATCACACACATAAAGCATATGGAACAGAGAGAAGCGTTACTTTTCACACAGAAACGTTACTGTTCCCCGGAGAGAGGAGAAAAACAAAAGTCTCCTCCTGTAGTTTCAGGCGGTGCTCAACAGTAGGCGATAGGACATTAACATAGGCCAGCCAATTCCACAACATATACAGGAGTTCAAAAATCACTGGTACCAGAAAACTGGTAGACATTTGGTAAATTCTGGGCAGAGGTTTACAACAGAACAGATTACGAACATTTGCCGCGAGGATGAAGGGGAGAGGGGATGTGGAGGGGGAGAGAAGAGAAGAGAAGGAAGAGAGAGAGAGAGAG
>JBCAUA010046414.1:0-11772 GCA_038406235.1 Peronia verruculata
GCAGCAGCCGCCCTGGTCCTGGACTTCGTCACGAAGCGTCGGCCACCACCAGTCAGCAGAGCCCAGCGTCTCACCTCGCTTTCTTGCCAGGCAAAGCCAAAAGGGGTAGGCGTCAGCAACCCGATAGACTGGCTAGCTGATTACTTAATGGATACATTTATATTGGTCGAGAGCGAATTAGATTCAAATCGAGATCTAAACACATTTAGATCTAGAACTCTGCTCGAAATGAAACTAGATCTAGATCTAGATCTGGGCTCTAAATTTTAAACAATAAATTTTGATCTAGATCTACATTATCATGAAAGTAAAACGCAGTGCTCCACGAAAATTTCATGATGAGGCTTTCACTCTTGAGCTTTATCGCATCCTAAGAGGACCGTAATTTCCCCCAGACTTTAAATCCCAAATATATACGTAGTTAGATTGAGATCTAGATCTAGGATTTAGATTAGACTCTAGATCTAGACGATGTCAGGCATCAATTTTTATATCAATTTCCAGCACTTAAGGGGAATTCTGATGTGAAAGTATTTGACATAATTGACTAATCTTTCATTCGACAAAGCAATCTGACCAGACTTACATACTAGACTCAATAATGATACTGTTTTTAACCAGGTTAGGCCTAACTTGAATCTAGCTAGATGCTGGCTAAGCTCCCTGCTTGCCATATAGTCAGCAAACAAAACGGGTAGAATTGACTAGCTACATCGTTATGTTGCACTGATGCTGTAAGGTATTGATTTATACTAAATATCTATCCTTCGAAGTTGGGTTCAAGGAACTTTCCTCTTCAGCCATTGTCGTGTAAACAAAAAGGACGCGGAGGTGGGACGTTATAATCCCCCGATCTATACTTGGAGACACCACTCTCTCGTTGAGCGAGCCCGCGAGGCACGCTCAGTAACATGGCGACGGCGGGGGTCAAGTCTCCTTAGTTACCATAGACGCACCCCAACTGTTCCATGCGATTTAGGAGGTAAAGCCTGCGGTGATTTGGGCGTTAAACAAAATCTCTGCAAATTTTCTTTCTTAAAGAGATAACCCACCTTAATCACCGAGAGACAAAGAGTCAAACTGAACAATGGCAAGTAGGCATTAACAATAGACGTACCTGTAGTGGTGTCTTGGCCGTCGACTCGGGATCTGAAGTTCCGGGTTCGAATCCTGACTGGTCCCGACATTCATTTTTTCATTGGGAAAGGCAATTAACACACATTTCCTGACTCCCTCCAGGTTTGAATAGGTACCCGATATTGATATTGTTAGATTGATAAGGATTTGAGAACCTAATAGGCAGCCGCCTTGTATGCTCCCCAGGAAGCTGAGAACGTTTATGAGTGTCTTCTTTGGGTCTGTCGGGGTAATAATAGATTGTAAAGCACATAGAGCCTGTAATTACTTTTGCTTAGTTTCTGACCAACCACGCCAGAAACAAAAGAGTAAAGATAAAGCAAGAAAGTGAATGATTTAAAATAAAAAATAGAAAGAGGGAGAGAATGAGGGAAAAGAGAGCATAGTAAATGAGAAGGGGGTGCAAAAAAAATAAATAAATAAATAAATAAATAAATTAAAAATAAATAAAAATACAAAATGGAGGGATAATTTCAATTAGAGGACACTGAGAGAAAGGTTAGGGGAAAAAAACATTTAAACCAAAAGACATTAAAATATCAATTATAATTTTCACCAGAGTGAAAGACAGCAAGACAGTGCAATTAATAAATGGTACCCACCAAGATATCTTATTAATCATGCTAAAACCTCAACTTCGAGAAGTTGTTCGAGAAGTACAAATAAATAATTACTAATGAGAACTCCTGGCTGGATTCTTGGCACAACGCATGTCTTCACCATTGTTATCATGCAGACAAACACAGATTTGCCCCCAGTTCGACAGGGATCAGCGGTTTCAATGCTGCATGGTCACGTGATCGGAGTGCTGCCTCCAGTTCATCTAAGCTCCTTAGATTGCCCCCAGTTTTCTAGGACACAGACTGTCATGCTGAAGATTCTGTTCATATGAAATGAAAACTAAATGACTGACCAACGTTAGTTATCTGGAACACAGACTGCAGTATTGTGGACGACTGCCCATAAAACACGTGGCTGCGACTATAATCTCTAGATAAGTCTCTTTTGCTACTATATGAGGATTGGAACTGCCATTTAATCTCAGAGATAGAGGAGAAATAGTTAACATGAGCAGACACACAATAATCTCGTCATGGGTTTTCTTCTTACTAAGCCATGGTCCCAGTACAAGGTGCCAGTTGCACATCTACAAGCTCACCTTGTCCTCGCTGGTGCATGGCTGTATATCACCCATGAAAAAAGTCAGTGTTAGCGCAAAGGTTACGTTTTCAACTTTGGGTTCTTAAAATATGATGTGGATCGTAACACTGAGATGTGCAATAACTGAGACTTCTATGTTCACACCAATTTAGCTTACAGAGAAACAGACAGTCGAACGGAAAAGAAGACGCACAAACCAGTAGATGTTCTCAAGGACTTGCACAGTGAGACGGACAAAGCTAAATGCATGATGAATTATGATGTACTTATATTCTGACATTGATGGCTTCTCAGGTTTAAACATGACACATAGCAAATAAAACATGATAGAAAGAACAGCATACGTTTAGTTATTATTTTGAGAACTGATAGATAACAGTCTTGTCAGTTGTTAGGAGAATGCTATAGAACTGATGACAGATGCAAAGTTTCACTCCTGGCAAGAAAGCTTGTATCATAGTAATCATCAGTTTTTGTGGTTTTCACAACATGACAAATCAGACTGTATGAAAATGTGAAAACCTCTGCTGCTGGAAACAACAGAAGATATCAACAGGTGGAAAAATCAAAGACATTGATACTTGCCAAAGAGCTTTTTAATTAGAAATGCCAACATTGTATAGAGCTTTTTGTCTTTGCAATAGAATGTTTTTTGATGAGATCTTAAAGAAAATCATAACTTCTTGAGATGTTCGTGGTCTTCCCCATGCATTTTAGAACAACTTAATTTATTATCTGTATTATATTGTCACAGTGAAAAAAAAAGACAATTATACTGTTTTTATCTGTTTTAGAATCATGCTTATTTTCTTGAGGTTATCTTCTTTATATTTATTCTTTAATGAATTGCTTTTCAATGATCCATCAGGATCTTTCAGAACAATCGGTATGCAAAAGTTATTGTGAATGTTATTTTCAAGATAAATATTTATACAAAGGTAAAACAAGATCTATGAATCAATTAATCTGATTGAACACTTTTACTGAAGTACTAGAATTTAATCTCATTTCATCCTTATAATCAAGAACATGTAACTCACATACAGAGAAGCAGATCCGTTCCATACATCAGGTCATTGTTCAAGAGATTGGGAGCACAGACGACATTAGTCTTTCGTTGTTCTCTGTCGACCGAGAGACGCAAGATGGTGGATAGAACCCTTATACCACAAATTCTGCCTAGGAATTCCTAAATATGTACATCATGTAAATATAAAAACGTTGTCCAAATAAATATTGTTAAATGAATGATGTGAAATCAGCATACCAGGGAAAAATAAAGGCCGAAGGGCTCAACCCTGTGTAGACAGAGAAGGGAAAAATAGTATAGGAGGAGATAGGGACTTGTACATACCAAAGCAAAGAATAGTAACGGGCCCACGAGTGACCAAAACAACCTAGTGCTACCCTCAGACCCTTGAGTGAGGAACCTCTAATATGGTCCACGAACAATAGGATGGGCATGGCAGCAGGATTAAAAACGTGGACCAACAAAAATGAAACAATATTATGTGAAATAGAAATAGTAATAGGAGCCATACTGAAACAGAATAGGAAACAAATAAACAATAGTAAAGACATATGAACTAAATAAGAGAATAGGGAGTAGCTAGACAGTTTGCTCTCGATAAAGAAAACTAGGAAAATAAAACCGCTGTTTGTTTTGTTGTATTTTTTAAACAGTACTTTTTTTAACCTCCACTAGGAGGTTAAAAGCGTATAATAATATAGAACCCAACGTAACGGTCTTCCAAACCAGGCAGAGAACCCAAAAAAAGAGCCACCTTCTCTACACGAGGTTTGAAAGATCATCACTAAGGCCAGAGCAATTTTCCAAGGGACCAGATTCGGGAGAGAGCTGTCTAAATAAAGGCATTCGTGGATGACCCAATAATCCTTATCTCGTCACAAGAGGAAGCAAGGCAGATACTCCAACCACTGGATGATTTGGCCCCTGGTGGAGAGTGGCATTCAAACCCAAGAAGTCCAGAATATTCTCTGTGGAAAAGGAAGGTGGATGACACAGTGCAATTCCATATAGGTGAGCAAGTAATCCAAACAGTGGCAGTTATCTGTGAAAAGTCTCGGTCGGAGGTAGTACGCTTCTCTGAAGGACACAAAACAGAGGGATGAAATGCAGATTTGCCTGGAGAATATCGACAAGACCTGACTCCCACAAGGCGTGGATCTTCCAAATCATGGCGATCCCACAACTACTAAGGCCATTCTACGTCTACGCGACAGAGGGATGAAAGGCAAAGACAAACCTCTACACTAGGAAGTGGCTAGGGCTTCTACCTTACTTAACCGATGTCGAAACTAGCCTGTAAGCAAACAAAGTTAGTGCTACCACTTAAAACCCTGAGTAAAGAACAGAGAATGAGGAACGTCTCTCATCACCTGATGTTCACAGGCTCGCAGGCTAACACTGTGAGGAATGTAGGATTTAAACTGAAAACATGCCAAAAGTGGAACGTGAAAAAAGGTCATCGATGCAGCAGCCCAGATCCCACATAGAAAGGAGGTCAAGGGTTCAGTCAGTGTGATGGGAAAGGATCAGGGTCGGGTAGGTAAGCAGTCCCATTGTGGCACATAGTTCTCACATATAGAAATCAGACATGAGAAGAGAGTCCAAGAAAGCTGTGCTACAGGAGCTACAGGGGCTTGGACAAACTGGGAAGGTGTCCTCTAAAGAGCAATGACATGGAAGGACAATTGGCACGTGGCACCTATGAAACTGGTCTTCAGTATGCCCGCCGCATTTTGATGTATATAGATGTTTATAGAACGAAATTGTTTGTTTGTTTGCGTTTTGGTTTAACGGCACATCAGCAGGATAACGGATATATTGTGCCTAATACGGTAATATATTTAACACGGTGATAATGGAAAACATCATTATAATTCTAAAAGATATCAAATCACGTATAAAATTTTGGGCTACCAAAAAAAATGTATAAAATACCGAAAAAGTAATGTATGCAATTTTGCGGCGACCCGGGTGGGTGGGGGGGGGGGCCGTCGCATTCCTGTCAGATGTTAGTTTTTATCCCCAATCTTATAGTTTATTATACAGGCCAATCTGGCGTAAAAAGCTCAGGATGGCCTGTGGCTTCGTTTTTATAAATAAATTTTTCAAGGAGCGACTCGAGAAGTGGGCTTCCCGAGCGTCCCTGAAGTCGACACAGTCAATTAGTATGTGTGCCACTATCAGTTGACAGTGGCAGGCCACACACTGTGAGGACATTTCTCGTCTGAGAAGAAAAGAGTGGGTGAGGTGAGAGTGACCCAGATGCAGGCGGTTGAGGAACACCTGCTCTCGTCTTCGCGGCTGAGAAGACCCTGGACAAGGTCCAAGGTCTGGGTTGAATAGAGTAAGATTTGTTTGCAGTGTGTTGATTCCATCGTTGTAGCCATCGCAATTTGATGTACCCGTTAATGATCGGCATAAGATCCAGGTGAGAGACTCTTTCCTCTAGGGGATTTAGAGTCAGGTCGACCTTGGCAATGGAATCTTCTGCCTCATTTCCTGCAATACCCACGTGACTCGGTACCCAGCAGAACGCAAATCCACGCCGTCCCCTGCTGAATAGACATTGAAGGCGTTGCAGGAGGTGAGTTACTCTATTATCCCTAAAACGTGGGGTTATTCAGGGCTTGGAGTAAGGAAAGAGAGTCTGAAAAGTATAAAATTGATACGTTTGACCTGCTTATGGTATCTAAAGCCATATCGATGGCTTTAGCCTCAGCCGTGCAGATAGAGGATTTCGGGGTTAGGCCACAGCATGTATTCCCCAGGACAGAGAATGAGCCGGCGCCGACGGCTTTCTCGTCTTTGGATCCATCTGTTAACAAATGCTTGGAGTCAGGGTGATAACTTCTGCATGCATCTGTTCAAAGACCTCCATGGGGGTATTTCGCTTAGTTCAAGCCGTTAGGTCAAAGCTCACGTGTGGTCTTTGGATCCGCCACGGTGGGACGCTTGGGATTGGGTTAAATCTCACTTCACCCCTTCCGATCCCTGCCTCCTCAAGCAGAGACTGAAAGCGGATACCAAAGGTGGGAACGACACCGGGAGATCTCTCGAACATGCCCACGAAACTGGGTTCGAATTCATGTTGGTAGGCTGGATTTTCTGGGTGTGATAAAAGTTTGACTCCGTACTGAAAGGACAGTTTGTCCCTTCTGTCTCTGAGAGGGTTCGTTGGCCGCAACGTATAGACTCTCCATTGACTACGTACGATATGCCCTCAGGGATAGTCTAAGGCCTTGATGGTGGACAGTGTCAAGTTTTCTGAGGTAGCATTACTTGGCGGAACCGTAGACAATGCTACCATAGTCTAATTTAGAGGGGACAAGGGAACGGTACAAGCGCAGCATGGAGTCCGCGTCAGCGCCCCATTCTGCCACCGATACCGCCTTTTGTATGTTCAGTGCTTTCGAGAAAACAGCTCTCAGGTGATCCGATGTCTCTCGGCGAAAAACAGGTCCGAATCCCTGCAATGTGGTGTTTTTCTACAAAAATGAACGGTGACAGTTTTCTGTGTGGAAAACGTGAAGCCGTTCTATCCGCCTATTTCTGGAGGGTGCCTAAATTGGTTCCCTGGGCCTGTCGATGTCCAAGGAGTTGATTTTGATGTTAAACATCGTGGGCGACAACACGCTTCACTGCAGAACTCCCTCCTCCTATTTAAAGAAAGAGTGGAATTGAGGCAGACATTGAAGTGCCATCCGTTCAAGACGTTCTGAATGAAAGTGGGAAGATTACCACGGAAGCCCAGCCGATGTAATTCCCTCAAAATACCGAATTTCCACGTGGTGTCGAATGCCTTCTCCAAATGGAAGAAGATCGCCACCATGTGTTGCCGCTGTACAAAGGCTTCTCGGACAAACGTTTCCAGGCGGACGAGATGGTCTGTCTTGGAGCGCTCTGCCGGGAAGCCACACTGGAAGGCCGAAAGATACTGTGTGTCCTCTAAGACCCAGTTCAAACGATTGGTCACCAGCTGCTCCATCAGCTTACATAGACAACTGGTAAGGACGATGGGGCGAAAGTTGGAGGGATTCGTATGGTCTTTCCCAGGTTTGGGAATAGGCACCACGATGGCTTGCTGCCAGGATGGAGAGAGCGTGCCTGTGGACCACAGCTGATTGAACAGAGTCAGTAGACATGTTAGAGATTCTGATGGGAGATGCTTGAGGATCTGGTTGTGAATTTGATCCGCGCCCGGAGGGGTGTTGCCAGCACTCCGGAGGCCAGCCTGCAGTTCGTACATGGAGAAGGGGCGTTGTAAGGGACGACGAGAGGAATAATGAACTCGATCCTCTCTTTTTCAGTAGTTGTCGTGTATTTCTGAAAGGCGGCAAAGTTATGTTCGTTTTGATACAAATGTAGCGCCTAGCTCATTGGTGACATCCTCCTTCTCTTCGGCGAGAGAGCCATCGCTTTTCACAATGTGTTGGAATCCAGGTGGTTGAGCGATGCTTTTGATCTTTTTGATCATCTGCCAAATTTTTCGCAGAGGAGTTTGATTATTAATCTTGGAGATGTAATTTCTCCAAAAGTTTCTTTTGCTGTTCCTGATTGATCGTCTGGCTTTAGCCCTGGCAATTCTGAGTCTCTGAAGGTTTTGTGCAACCGGGTCTTTCTGGTCACGAGCATGTATGGCCCGTTTGCAATCTTCCGTGAACTTTGCGTTGCGTAGAACTGCAGAGGTCTTGGGAATATAGGCTCGGGCAATTTCCAAGAGAGTGTCTTGGAACTCTTCCATTGTGGAGTGGGAAGTTAGCTTGGTGGAGCAGAGCGCTGTGAAATGTGCCCAGTCACCCCCGGCAAAGCTGTTACTGGTAGGTCTGAAACCAGGCAGATCCGAAAGTGGCCCGATCCGTGCAGGTTATCCATGACCAACCATGGGTAGTCTGCGGAGATGGAAGGGTGACAAAGAGAAAGATCAAGAGTGGAGAGTGATCCAGGCGCCGAGTGCATGTACATCGGCACTGAATCGTTGAAAATGTAAAGATTATAGTCAGACAGCAGTCTCTCAATCTCTACCTTTCGGGTTTGTGTAGGAGCTGCCCCAGAGGGGATTATAGGCGTTGAAATCACCTAGCACAAAGAATGGGGCAGGAAGGTGCCGTAAAAGCAAAGTCAAATCAGCGGCATTTACCGTTTCTGAAGGAGGTATATAGATGGAGCAGACAGTGATGGGTCTGTGAGCAGTCAGGGTGACTGCCACAGCCTGTAGTGAGGTGTTTAGGGGAATGGGTCGATGGAGAGCTCTGCCAGGAACAAAGACAGAGACTCCTCCGCCCAGTCCATCAATGCCGTGGCCATAGTGATGGTACGAGGAATAGCCTCGTACCTCCACCGGGTTCTCGGCTGAAAGCTTAGTTTCTTGCAGGCAGACCACAGCAGGTTGGTGATAGGTCATAAGCTGTGGCAGCGCCTGCAAGTCGGCCGTGAGGCCTCTGCAATTCCACTGGATGAGGCAATTCTTATTTCCAGCCATAATATTTTATTTATGTGAGTTCTCTTGGAAGTAGGTGTCGCTTCCATCTTCTTGTGTTTGGACAATTTCTCTTTCCCTGTCACCCCGCTGGATGGCAAAGAACTAGAATGTCCCTTGTCCTTGGTTGGAGAATCGGGATTGGAAGACAAATGAGAGGCCGGCAGAGGGGCTTTCTGGAGGGGGATGGGAGGAGACGTGGTTTCCACGCCTTCCATATCAACACTAAAATTTGCCAGGGCGGTAAACCTATTGGGGTTTTCACCCCGGAACCAGAGATCGTCGATTGTGACGAGGGTTTCTCGGAACCCTTAGATTTTGCAGCGGGAGCCCTCCTGGAAGAGCCCCCACTGGAATTCTGTATCACGGTTTCGCTTGCTGGTGTGGGAGCGTCGGTGCTCTTTTAAACAGCTTAAGCTTACGTTTTGTTGGACTTGACCACTGATGACCTTGGGCATATTGCCTCGTGTGCAGCGATAAACGTGCCGCCATGAGTGGCTCACTGGCGCTGAATGGCCATTTCTTCTTGTCATCTCGGGCAGTTCTTGTCGAACGCCGTATGCTCGCCTTGACAGTTGGGACACCTGGGAGCTGCAGAGGTCCAAATCAGTGTGTCCCCCTTTTCTGCGGCGAGCACAGATGGCGGCACGTCTGACGTGTGTCTGAGTGTGTCCGAATCTCTGGCATTTGAAGCATCGCATGGGATTTGAGACGTAAGGGCACACCTTCAGATGATGGTATTCCGCCTTGATGATTGCCGGTGGGCCAAACGTCAGGATGATGGTGCTGGTGGTGATTCTCTGACCTCCGAGGGGGGATGCTCATACGCCGGGCGTCATTGACTCCAGCAATGCCCTCAGCAATGTTTATTTCAGGGCAGCCATCAAGATCTCGGCTCCTCATAACGCCTTTAGGGCTGTTCAGGCTTTTATGAGGCGTTATACTCATGGGCACATCCAGAAAGGTTTTGGCTTCAAAGGTGCCTCTGAATATCGGCGTGCCCTGCATGGCATTCAACCAGCAGGTCGCCAGACTGCAGTTTGGAGATGCGTTGCTCTCCGCCGGTGATCGTGCATACGTGCTTGTATATTTGAAATACATTGAAGTTTTTCAGTGGTCTGTCCGATTTCTCCCTGTGTAGCACCCATCCAGCCTCTGTTTATGTGTCAGGTTGGACGTCACACCTGTGCCGCCCAGTCGGGACTTTTCATTAAAGTCGAGGATTTGGATGGGACGAGATTTCTTTGTAGTTTCCATAAATTTAAGTTTTATAGTTTCGTCACCAGAGCGCCCCACCCGCCACGGAGTCTAACAAAGGGACACGTAATGCTCCGATATCCAGAGCTGGGTGCCAGAGCTACCCCACGGTCAACAGGGCGCCTACGTTATCGTAGGAAAGACGGTCAAACCAATGTTTTCACTGGACCGAATACTGATGGCGGTCGTGAAGAAAGAGAAGAGAAAGGAAAGCGGGTCAGAAGACTTGAGCAAGGGAAGAGAGAGAAGAGAAGTCTCCCCTGGAACGCCCTGGAACGTCAAGGGTGGCACTCCAGGGCTCGCTTACACCGACTACTTTATATTCCCCAAGCCCTCGCGGGGGAGGTCGATGTGTGTGAAGGAGGCCTTGAGGATTATCCTGCCCTCGCCCAGCTAAAAGACATGTATAAAACTAACGGATCTGAACTGTGGTGACAATCAGTACTGGCCTCGTATACACCGACGAGAAGGGAGGAACGTGCCATTCTATGGAACGAACAATTCGGATCAAGCAGCCTCGCGAGTTCATTAATCCATTATTATCTCATTTTTAGAATAATGTCAAAAATAATGTGTTTTTTTTTCTTTTCTTTTCAGGCTTCTGTCTACAGAAACACACAGTCATATGCAACAATGTTGTGTGCCAAATTTCAGATGGATCCATTCAGCAATTTTCGAGTCCATAACCTTATTGTGGGTTTTCTTGCAATTGTATCATATAAAATAGACTAGAAATGAAGCCACGACCTCAGTGGGAGATTTTTTAAATGTAGCCCTCCGACGTAAAGCGTAACACAAAGCCATATGCAACAATGTTGTGTGCCAAGTCTCAGATGGATCCATTCAGCAGTTTTTGAGTCCATAAGCCAATTGTGGGTTTGTTTCAGGTTTATAGTATAGACTAGGTTAGAACCCACGGCCTCTGTGAGAGATTTTTTAAATCTCTAAAGTATATGGCAAGCGCGTGCACCTCTACGTTCATAGTTTGGTTGATTAAACTGAATGTTTCTCAAAGAAAACGTGTCATGCTATCGAACGTACAATTCGGATCAAGCACCCTCGTGAGTTTATTTTTCAATCATTATAACACTTTCAAAATAACGTCAAAGATAATAAGTTTTCTTTTCAGGTTTATGTACATAGAAACACAGATCCATTTGCAACAATGTTACTTATGGTCTGGCGTCTTGGGCATGCAACGGGATATAAACACATGTATACCGATGTATGTTTTTTTTTTTTATTTATTTTGTTTGTCTGCTTTTTATTTCTTTGATTGTCTTTAACTTAAAAATGTAATGGCAGTTAACGTTCCATTGACATGTTGATTTTCTATGCAAATATGATTGATAAAGAGTCAATCTAAACTAAATCCAGAGAACATTAATAAAGATTTTCTTTTCAAATCATAAAACACAGGCAATAGATCAATAAATGTCTGCACAATTTATTACTTTGTTCTTACGTAACTCTCGTGGTTTCTCTTTGTACTGTCGGGTAGAGAATGAAGAGCTTGGCATCCGCAAGGCATCCAAAGTTAAAAACCATGGTGGGGGGAGAGCCATCCCTCCCACGTGCAACCCAACGGCCACCACTGGCTGTGAAGGTTTTTTTTTGGTGAGAATGTCGTATATCCAGTCTGAACCCGAATGGAACACGTGCAAAGCTGAGCCGCTGGAGACCATGGCGGGGGGGGGGGGGGGGGAGGAGG
>JBCAUA010046424.1:0-11771 GCA_038406235.1 Peronia verruculata
TTCTAAAATCAAATTGAAAGTCCACAAAAAAGCAATTTTTACATAAAAATAAAAAAATCAAAAGTTGATTTAAATCATGATTTTTTTTACAAAAAAATCATTTGATTTAAATCAAAAAAATCGGTATGATTTAAATCAAAACAACCCTGACACTAGTAGTAGTACTTAGTCTCAGGGTGTTTGTTTTAACTATAGAAAGTCAGACTAGGCTTCAGAGTGACACAGTGCAAATTTACATTGGACCACCTCATTGAACAGTGTCTTCCTGTAATCCATGTCCTAACTCCACCCTTTCTCCACGTACTATTTGAAATGATCCAATAGCAGGAGAAGGGGTTGTTCTCACAAAGTCATGTCAATTTCATATGGGTCCAATTTTATCATCCATCATCACACTGGTAAGTGATTTTTTTCATAACCTAGTGTAACTTCTTGGATTTCACAAGCTGTCATCAGTCTGACCACATTGGTTGAGATCATTCTTATTATATCAGATGTGCCAACGTTGACAAGGCAGCAGTAACTACAAAGAAACATAGAAGCGATTTGATTATTAGTAGTGGCATGGAGTGAGATCACAAGAGAGCTATGTGATAATTAAAGTAATAGATACTTAGGCTGCTTTAGCTTTTATTCATAATAGTTATTACAGCTCACTTGTACTATCACAGTAGCTCGATTGCTGGTCAGTGCAAAATTATTGATTGAGCCATGTAGTAAAGAAAGTCTGGCTTGAAAAGGTATAAGAAACTAAAAGTGACTACTTGATATTCTCCTCCTGCATCATTATTTTACTTTGATTGTAAACTTCAGACCATTGGAGAGGACTTGAGTGGGCCATGTGGCCTTTGATTTTTGTTTTTCTGTTCTGTTTAAGAGGATTTCATCTTTGTGTACAGAGTACCTCACTGTCTTATCAGATAAAGTTTCCTTTTGAAGAAGTGACTGTTCAACTGCATCTGCCAAGTTTGGGGGATCATAGTCAGAAATACTAATGTTGCAAACAGCCCCTACAAATAAAAATAAGTGTATGTAATGGACAGTTTCGCTTTACCTGTTGCATTAATACCACCAGAGCAACATTACAGATTAGAAGAAATCTTTGGCGGAAAGATGGAGCCCTACGGTCAGTGCTCATGATTTGAAATCAGGCCATCTGTATCTTTCATTTCCTTTGCATTTTTTAAGCATTTCAGCAGTTTTGGAGATTCACAAACTCACAAGTTTTTCTTCATTTCTGTTATAGATTTTGTTTACTTTCAGGAAATGAGAAATAAAGTAAACACCCTGAATTGGCATGTGGACATTGAGACTAACTATGTTCCTCAGTATCTTAAGTTTACTCATTTAAGCTGAGATCTAGAAATGCCTTTCTGATTTAAGAGGCATTTGCTTGTGCGGTGAAAGATCCAGTGGGCAAATGGATTGTGTCACAGATCACATGGAGCTTTAGCCAAGATAACCTCCTTTTTCTCGTCTTTTTTTCAGGACTAGCTATTCCTGTTTAGAATACTCCGCACTGTAGCAATAATCCTTTACATATAGGGTGTCCCCAAAAAATGTTCCCACATTGTGACTGAATTCATTGCTTCAGACATGGGCCAGTTGTTTATTGATGAAAAGACTTTACTAAGTCAAAAAATGCATTCATTACCCTCTAAAGAGTGACTGCATTATCCATGTGTGCATTTAACCTTCAAATCTTGTTTCTCAGGTAATAAACCATGCATATTTATTCACATTTAAAGAGTGGGTACATTGTTTTAACAGCTGAACCTCACAGCCGGGTACACTAGGCCGGTTCTGCGGTGTCATATTCCCCATAGCCCAGTAGACCAGGCTGACATACTCACCTCAGTACTGCTCGTCCATTACAGTGAAAAACAGATCTAATGGGTCACTTTGGGCCACTGAGATTTAGGACTACAGTGATTACAAGTGTCTGCAATGACAGCATTTGAGGCTTGTGTTTACTATATATATTGAACATGAAACAAGAAATGTGCGTTCTCGGCCTCCAGACACTGGTGACCAGGGTTTAAAGGGTTAAGGTCGCACTTTATATTTAGTTTTGACAGATTAGGTTACTCTGTTTGGACTGTGTCTTTCAGATATGACTATTCACAACCACGTGTCCGACCAGGTGCCAGTCGTATAACACCTCCAAGGGTAGACGCTCGCTCCTCCCTTTCATCAGCCAGAAAAGTGACAACATTGTCATCCACTCCACCAGGTCGATCTCATCCTAAGTAAGATTTTTGTCCTTGGTTTGTCAGAATTTTCTTTCTTTTTTATTTTTTATTTATTTATTTATTTATTTTTTTTGTGGTTGGCTTTTTTATCATTTAGGAAAATTCAGGTTTAGAGGGAAGGGGTTTGTTTTATAACAGGAAACATCACCAGGTAATTTGAGGATTTTTGTGAGAAAAAAGGCGTTGTGCATTAGCCCTAGAAATGTCTGAGACTGATCTCATCAAAACCTCTCACATCACTTTTTGTACTGGGATACCCTCTTTAAACAAAATATGTAGGATAGTAATGTGACACTTCTATTTTATAACTCTAGGATTTCATTTGCCATTTCTTAACTTTGAATAAAATATGTCATCAGAAATAACCAGGCAACCTGCCACTTTCTATTAGGCACTACAGTGAAAATTTTGAAGTTTATGTATGACAATGAAAATAGCCCTGAAAAGTAAAGCTTGAGCTTCTGATGATTATACGTTTTAAATTGTTTCAATATCTGGATTAGTTCCTGAGAATTTTTTTTTTTTTTTTTACACTGACTTTTTGCTCTGGAACCAACCATTTTGTGAGCAAACATACTTCAAACTGTAAATTTGCAAATAGTCATTGTATCTGCACAGATTTCATAAAATTTTGCGCATGAACAAAAATTACATTTGAAATACCCCAGAAAACTATGTATCCTAATGTACCTGCCAAGGGAAAACATGAGGTGTATTTTTGCTCAGCTGAACATTGCAGCACCTGTAGCTTTGCTGAGTAGCTGAATGTATTTTCTAATGATCAGATTTTCATAAATGATATGCCAATCTTTTGTTCTAACAATAAAAATTCTATGAATTTACTGGGAATCCATGTGACCTTTTCTGGGGAATTAAAAGCGGCAGATCAAGTGCATGTAATGTTACTTACAAGTAGTATAACTAGCGGGTAACATCCATATATTTATCATGCCGCCATTCCAGATCTCCACTAACCATTGAAAATGAACTGAGCCTGCTTTGAAATATAATATCCCCCTCAAATGTAGAGCACCCATTTTAGATCTCAAAATAAAAAGCATTTTTAAACTTTACCTGCTCTGCTCCCCCCTCTTTTCCAACACTATATCTATCCATTTACATATAGATCTATTTGATTAGATCTATATTAGCAGTCCCAGTCTGATGTTGTTACAGGCAGTTCTTATAAGATCACTTTGGTGTCGTATTAAAACATGATAACACATTTTTTGAAGCTAAATATGCTGAGATCTACTAAATCTTAATTTTCAAAAGTTTTGGGAGCATTGCCAGCCAGTGCCTCACTTATAAGTAGGAGGGGAGTGAAATAAGGGTAGACTGGGGAAATGACTGAAAACATGGTCTTCAATCAAATAAAATAATTTATAGCTCGTGTAGTATGTGAATGCTCCGAGCATAAACAAGAGCATTCTGGTAGAAACAGGACGAGCAGTTTTTAAAGAGTTATCCATTAAAGTTTCCTTAGATTCAAACAAAAATATTTCCGGATCTATGAAACCCAGCAACAAATGGAACACACCATAATAATGTTTAGCGTCCTCTAAGTATCAAAAACAAGTGGTGGAGGTGGAAGAAAATCGACCATAGCGAAACAAATTTTGTGATTGTTTATCACCACTGGTTTCCGCCACCTCAAGCTTGGTCACAAAAATGAATGAACGCTCATCAGCTGTTGTCCTGCTATCTACCGTCCTCGCTACAGTGTCTATTTCTGTTAACTCTTTTGAGTTAAACATGTATTTTTTGGAGTGCCCTTTATTCTATCTCTTAATTTTGTTGTTGTTATTGTTCTTTTTTAAGAAAAGGAAAGAGGGTAGATGAATCTATTTGCCAATGACATTTCCCATATGGCTTTTATTTCAGAGCCCAGGCTGAAAGCAAAGGTATTCCACTATGGGTGAAACTGCTGACGTTGATTGTGGTCCTAGTCTTGGTCTACCTGGTCTATGTCAACATGGAGCCGCAAGCTGTCAGCAATATCCCTACCATCCAAGGCAAGGTGGAAGTCTAAATCCTTGCTGTCTCTTTGCCTTTCACATATGGAATTTCTTTCTAACGCCAGTAAAGTATGTTTGACATTATGCTGGTATTACAGTCTGTTTGACTAGGAATTCTACAAGAGACAGAAAAATTTTCAGAGATGAAAATATAAAACAGCTGCATTTCATCATTCTTGCACACAATCTGTTTAATTAAATTTGAGTGTCTAAAATGTTTTTGTCTTTGTGTAGGATTTTTTGGTGGCTCAAGGCCTTTTTAAATTATTAAGTCTCATTTTATAGACTGAAAAAAAAAAAAAACCCAGTTATTTGCATTTTTAAAGTTATGCAGAATTCCTTCTGACAGGGGATTATCTTTATTTTTTGTACTAAAGTCCAAGTAGTCATTTTCAGAAGCAGTGAATCGGAGTTTCAGCAACTTGCTGGTTTCTGGTCAGTTCTTATGTGGAAAAGTTTTTTTTCTGATGTCCTTCTGTTCAGGGCAGACCATTGTTGTCCTGGTCCTAATATTTTAAGAACTTTTGGAATATTGAGGGGGAAAAAAAAAACTGTTGTGGCACAATGCATCTGGTGAATTATATAATTATGATTATTTTATCCATAATTCTACTGACATGTTTCTCTTTTTATTGACATGAGATAGCTTTTGTTGTAAAGAGTGTCTGACAGATCAGTTTTGCTTTGGCATAAGTCTGACTTTGGCATTATCATAATGGTAGAGAAGTGATGTTATGCTTTTTTAATGGTTCTCAAATCATCAGCGACTTTCACAGGCACTAGAATAAATTAAGCACTTGGCTTTTCTATTGTTTTAGAGAAACCATTTTTGTCTAATTTGCTGCCATTCTGTCCTACTTGTCAGGCTAAATGAAATTGGTGCTTTAGTAATTCAAATACTCATTATATTCTTATATAAGATTGAGTGCTTTATCAATAAAATGGTAGTGGAGAACAAGAATGGGAACAGAAATTAGAGCAGTTTTGTAATGTTTTTTGGAGCCATAGTCACAACCATTGGGAGTATGTTCACAGCATGTAAATCACTTTGTCGTGGCATGAGCCATACTCGAAATCACAAACAAACAAAAACTGTTTCAGCAGATACTATTTTTCTTCGCTTGGTACGATATCACCTATGCTTTTGCCTGACAGTTATAATGTCATTGAAAGGATGTGATATTATAGGGGGGAAAAGCAGAAATTTTGTCTATTTCAGAGTTGTGTAGATTGTATACTACATGTATTTGTTGAGCATCAGTTTGTTTCTGTAAATGAATTTTTGCTTTATTGTCGAAGAAAACAAGAAAAATACTCATGTCTGAGTTGTTAATTTTGTTGTTTTTGGTTGTTTTTCTTTTTGTCAAAGCTTAATTCGTTTATGTAATCTTTTGCCACTCATATTTTTTTGCCTCTATTACATAATTACATTTCCAATTTTTTCACTAAGGAGTTTACTGAAATCTCTGTTTCCAGTGATAACATTGTTTACGTGTAGTATATGAGATGTGATACGATGAAATCAGGCTCTTGAGAAATTTTAAGCATATGGAGTTTTTGGTATCACTGTGAAGATTATTCATTTCCCTTTCTGTGTGTGAAAAACATTTTTGTTCTTTCTTATTTGGAGGTCAAGCTATTGGCAATTAAAGACTGATCTGTTTGCTGCAGCTGAATTTAGTGAGAAAATGGCTAATCCCGTTATTAATCTTTGTTAGCCCATGCTGCTAAATTATAATTTTGGGGCTTTTACTCAGTGTATTTCAGCAAATTTAATTCTGAAATGCATTTTTATCTTGATATAGAAGGGTTATGTGAAGAAATAAAAATTGCCTTAAAAATTTGTTTGCTGTTGAAAAACACATAATTTCTCCAGTCGCCTCAGTTTGACAAGCGCCTAATTTCATCATGTCCTGTCCCATATCATCCAAAAGTTTGCTTATTTGCACAGATCACAGTGAATATTTTGTTGTTCATGATTCATATTTTTGCTTGCCATTCTTAGAAAGCAAAGCAGTGATTTCAAATGATGGAAAGGATTGTGGGAAAACACAGCTAGAGATGTGGAGCCCCAGAGCTGCCAGCTGATACGGATTTTCCGTAGATTCCAATTTTTGGATTTCTGACATGACAGTCAAGTGTGAAAGTTGATTGGTTAAGAATGACAATTTGCGAAAACTGATCAACCATTAGACCTATTAAATGAAATTAATGACAATTCATAGATAATCAGTGGTCACACCTCACAGTCAGTACACTCATCGAACTGATGACTATTGAAAATTGAGCTAGACTACTGATTTGATTTTCTGAACATTGGCAGCTCTGAAGCCCTGACCTTAAGCAAATGTGTCAAAAGTTAGTTTATTATAAAAAAAACAACCTCACAGATCATACTTTGCATTGGAATTCTTTTTACATTGATGTGCTGTACCATAACATGGTCTCCTTGTGTCATCTTAAAACATAGCCTGTCAGTTTTTCTTAACTTGAATGAACACTTTGAGGGATAAAGAGTCAAATTAATCTTGTTGAATCTGACACCTGGTACATGTACCACAGAAAGAAATCGCTCAACAAGACCTCACCGTATTGTTTTACGTGACGCTGTCATTGGGAAAGCTCCGAAGGATCCAACCTGTAACATTACATTGTGTCAAGATAGTTTTAATACAAAATACATGAGAGAATTAATCCCCCTCTCCGTTTCCCTAAGGGGGAAAAAAAAAAGAAAAAGAAAAGGAGGAGGGGACATAAAATGAGTTTAAAAAAAAAAAAAATTAAAATTGTTTTCCTGTTTTGAAATGCATAGAGCAGTAAGGAAAAAGATAGCAAGTTTGGTCCTAGTTTGCTTTGTAGTAAATTACTTTCTGTAGTGTTTAGTTTCTCTCAGGATTGCAAGTCAACATATTAATGTGCCAAGTAAATTACCCGATTTTCTAATTTTGTGTCTATTTTATTTGCTTGATTGAATGTTTATTATTATTTTGGGTTTTTCTTTTTTCGTAGGTTTGTCAAGTGTTTATGTAATTTGCTAGGGTCACTGAAGCAAGTCTTTGTAGATATAAGAAGGAAATTCCATGCACAGATGGTGAGATAAAATTTTTGTTACAGATACATTCATATAATGGGCAGATTAATATATCATTCACAGCATTCATGGCAAAGATTCCATCTACTAAAATCTCTGTCACTGTTTAATAAATGGGAGGCCATGATATTGTGCCAAGCTTTATTTCAGCAGTTTACCCCCCCCCCCCTCAAAATTATTTGCATTTGGTTGTTATCTTTGTTTGTAATTCAAAATGAAGAAAAAAAAATCCAAACAAACATGCAGTTGGTGCAGTTGTTCTCATCATAACTTTTGAGTGCTATTATCTGTTTGTCATTGAAGCACTTACTTGTCTTGGTAACCCACGTCATCTCTGCTGGCTGTTGATCTGGGTTTGGATTGTTACAAGTATGACTTTTGTCTGTTTTGATGTTGTCAGCCCTCTTCCTCTTCTGTCCTCATCTTCTCAGTCCTCCTTCTGTGTCCTGGAGCACTGTCTTGGCTGGGCTGTTGGATTGTGAAGCTGCAGCATGACCATATCGCTGAAGTTTTTTGCAGCTATGATATTTAGACTGTAATATCAATTCTTTGGACATGCATTTTTTTTTGTAACTGCAGTTTAAGACAGAAATAAAACTAAGATGATGTTCATACAATCTTCTTTCATGTTACTTCATGTCATCTACATTTTTGTGCCGAGATTGTTAATGTATATTAACCATGGTATGCATCTTTACTTTTATGAATAAACAATTTCATTAGCTTCAGATATTCTAGTTTTGTGTATTTAATTTGTTACGTTTGTTGTCTTCTGTTTACATTGTGTTGATGCCTACAGGTGTACTCTATTTCAAGTGTGACTCTTTTTCATAGCTGGTCATTGTCATCATGAAAAGGTGGTAACCCATACATGTACATGCATGGCATCTGATGCCAATTAATGGTCATTGGTATAGGACACATATTTCTTTCACCAGTGCGCTCTACATTGGCTGCATGCATCCTAATGACAACAACACTTCACAATGATTCTCCTTGTCTGCTCTTACACTGGAAATGTTTATGCCATATTGTGTGTGTATTGTTTTTTTTAATAATACAATGTTTATTTCTTTTGTGGTTAAATTGTTATGTCCATGTTTTTCATTGAACAGTGTATGAATAAATGAATGATTTGCTGAACAGGGCGAGGGGTACAGATACACATATGCTGTAGTTGGTTCTTGTCTGATCCGTATGAACATGTGAAATTTTAATTTTAGTTTTGAGATATGGCCAGTGAAAATTAGACAGTTTGAAACATATTGTAACTCACTTATTTCTATATCAATTTTCATTCAGTGCATTAATAAATTTTTTTAATGTAATTGTTTATATAAATTATACACAGTAATAATCTAACTACAAGCATAAAGAAATAACCAGAGGTGAAAATCCAAAATTTTGACTGGCCTTTCAAAATTTTAAGGTCAAATAAAAGTTAGGAAAATCTCAGTATGTTTGTATTAATTGTTATATTAAAAGCTCTGTCAATAATTATTGTTAATTATTGACAGAGCTTTTAATATAAAAATTATTATATTATATTATAAATTATTAATATTACTAGGGTATCAGTTTGTTTTAAAAGCCTTGGCGGGCTCTAGAAGGTTAATCAAAAAGTTTTGGGTCCAACATTTGCATCTACTACTACTTTATAGTTTGCCTCATGATGTTTGACACCGGAATGTACATGTAAAAGAACCAAACAGTTAAGACAAATTTTAATGTCATAGACATGTACATGGAAGCACAAACTGTGCATTTATAATAAAGGAATTACAGCTGTGATATGTAGTGTTCTGTTTAATAAAAGGTCCATTTTTTGCATGCATAAACATACATGTACATGTAGTTCACTTGAATGTATTGGTTGGGTCCTACAAGTGACAAATAGATAAACAACATTCGTCCATTCTCAGGCTTTCCACAGTTTTTGGAACAGACAGTTTCATTAAGTTGTGCAGTCAAGTACAATAAAATCACATAAATGCATATATATACATATATCATGAAGAAATACATGACTCCGTATACATAATGAATATGAAATACGCATAACTTCCTGTGCCTTTTGCACATTTGTCTTGAGTAATATGTACATGTATATATAAGTTACCACATACACTGTATTTTGATTACCAACTAATGTATCAAATTGGAATGAAGTAATCAGTCATTCATTTT
This sequence comes from Peronia verruculata, assembly GCA_038406235.1. Taxonomy (NCBI): domain Eukaryota; kingdom Metazoa; phylum Mollusca; class Gastropoda; order Systellommatophora; family Onchidiidae; genus Peronia; species Peronia verruculata. The sequence continues at coordinate 9,549 of JBCAUA010046424.1, forward strand.
GTTGTTCATTTTGACAACTAAATCTCATTTACAAAAGCTGTGCTAGTTTCACTGATTTTTGGCTTGTTCAAGAGCATATTTGTTCCAACCTTGAGGGCTAGTTTTTGAAATAGCAACTTGAATTTGAAATTTTGTTGTCTTTTGGAAAGAAAAGACCCATTTTTGTAGGCAAAAGCTCATAAAACATGTTTTTATTTTTACGACAAAATTGATGAAGACTCAAGGTAGTGCAAATGGGAACAGAATAATGGATGGACAATGTGATCACAATGGTGACATGTTGACAGTGGGATAGAATGGATATGCATGCAAATATAAAGTAATTATGTGGATGAGATTTGTCAACACTGTGACAGGAATCGGCTTTTTTCTGCTCAGTCGAGCCACAAACTTCGTGTCTTCATACTGTGGGCTGAATCATTGTTTCTGGAGAAGTTCACCAAGCATTTGTTCGCACATCATGAGGGCTCTGGGAACATGGAAGCAACCTGGGGGAAATCATATCAGATATTTCTGACTTTTCAGCTGGCTGCTGTGTTACTTTTGTTAGGGCACACAATGGACAAATAATACTAATAATAGTGCTGTATTTATGTTAACAGGCAGCTTTTTGTTGGCAATTACAATGTAGAAACAGGATGATTTCTTTTTGTATTTTAACATTCTTGAGAACTGGATTGGTGGTTGGGGGGGAGGGGGGGGGGAAGGAAGGGGTGAGTGGAGGTTGGAGGGGATTTTCACGAATTAGCATAAGCCTATTAGAAATGAAAGAAATATCGTTTATGGTCAGCAAGTGTGGTCAACAATTAACGACAACACAATAAGTCCAGCCTACAACACTTCATGCCTCCATCTTTGTACCCTTCATGTGGGATCTCAAGCCAAAGTCTAGTGGGCACAGACAGGCCACATACTGGACACACTTAGGAATGTACTGTGTCTTTTTTTTTCTGGTGCTCTGTGTTGCTGCGCAGATTTCCATTTGACTGCTCTGCCTTTGTAGCTCTCCCCCCCCCCCCCCCCACCCCCTTGCAAATGAATTTTCTCCTTGAAATCTTAATGGTCATGATTTCCATTGTTCTTCATGGAGATGGTTGTTATAGTACATGTAATGTGCAGAGAATGTGATAATGATCTATGGATGATTTTTGCAGTCATACATGTAATTACTTCTTGTGTTTGTGTATGATGGTTTTATTATCAGCCATAGGTGCCCTTTTCTTCTTGGAGCAACATGGCGTGATGCAACTATGCAATAATTTATTTGAGGGTTGTGTGGTTCCCGGCCGTCTCCCCCCCCCCCACCCACCCACCACTTCCTTCCTCCCAACAGTAAAAAAAAGTACTGACTAACTAACTACAGAAGTACTTGGCTGAAGCAATAGAACCCTTTTTTCAGATTTTAATGTAGATCCGGAAAAGAAAAAAAAAAAAACGAAAAAGAGTTGGGCTGTAAATGTCTAGGCTAAAGAAGTGCATGTGCCCAATCTTTGTATGTCCTACATGTTGGAACTATTAACCCTGACCTGAAGTTAGTACTAACTGCTAAGTAAATCTGCCCCCCCTCCCCTGCCCCACGTAACTAAATAACAAACAAATGTTATATTTGGTTTGTTTTTAGTGTGTGGGTCATCATTTCATAAGGCTTGTTTTACAAAATATGCATCCAGTTTTGAACTAAAGTCCTTCATCAATACTTAGACAGAGATTTTGACATTGACAGCTTTTTTTTTTTTTTTTTGCTGATAATTAACATTCATACCTCAGTAAGCTACATGCTACATCCATTAGAGACTTACCTTTCCACTCTCCACCTTTGGCCTGGATTTTGACTTTGCCTTCCCTGTTGAGATAACCCAACCATTCCCCTCGCTGGTGGTCCACAAACTGGGTGCAGAATAAAGTACAGTACATGTACATATCTGTCTTTGTAGTATAAGCATCAGTGATTAATATGATTAATAAAACAAAGCAAAACAACAAAAATTTAACTTTTTTTTATCACAATCTGTGCAGTGGAAGTTAACAATAGTGTGTGATTTTCGAATGGACACCAGAAACTGAGAAAAGGAGTGGGGCATCTTCCCCACCGCTCAAGGAAGGGTGTTGTTAGGGGACCGTACGCCCCCCTAGTGTCTGGTGTTACTGTTAGGGGACCGTATTTTGAAGCCATTTGTAACTTCAGCGTATAAGAGTAATAAGAGTTCGTTTCCGGTTCTTTTC
>JBCAUA010046435.1:0-11771 GCA_038406235.1 Peronia verruculata
GGGGGGGTTTTACTGTTTAAACTCTAAAAACACCAACTTAGCATTGTCAAAGTTGGAGGAGGGGAGGGAGGAGGCATGCAAAATATAAATATTGCATTCTTTTGGTACCGGGGTTGCCCCATCAAATGACTGAAATGAGTAGAAATCAGACTGAGCATATTGTGCTCTGGGCTGCAGTTCACCACACTACCCCTCCCCTCCTATCAGCATACAATTCGGATCATGCAGCCTTGCAAGTTTATTATTCAACTGTTATCATATTTTTAGAATAGCAGAGAAAATAATAGGCTTTTTGCAGGATTAATGTATATAGAAACGCAGATCCATATATGCAACAATGTTGTGTGCCAAATTTCCTGTGGATCCGTTCAACAGTTTCGAGTCTATAAGCCTTGCAAGTTATAATGTAGATATAGTGTAATTGATCAAGTATTACATATCATAAGAAACCAAAGTTTCTTACAAATAAATTCAGGAAAAATTTCAGCAAAATCAAGCACCTTCTCTCATTATTCCAGTTGGTTTTACTTATTCATGTGTTGCATACACACATGTGGAACTGGATCATTGTTCATACATATGTATTTTTTTAGTCTTTTTCTTTTTGTTAGTTGCCCGTTCTCTTTCTCTTCATATACCCTGTGTAACCACTGCATTAAGATAATCCAGACAAGCCTTACCCAAAATAGTCCTTGTAGTTTGTATAAGTGTTTTGACCTGCTCTATTCAGGTCATATAGGTGGATCTATGTAGCTTGTATAAGCATTCTGACCCACATTACTATTCAGGTCATATAGGTAGATCTATATAGTTACCTAAGTGAACAATGTATAATAAGGTAGATATCTTTACAGCCATTCAAGCAAGCCCATCTTAAGTACCTTCATATTGTAGTCATAATGCCTTTAAAAATACTTGTGACTGAAATTTGAGACAGGATAAGCCACTGCAACATCATTCAAGCCACTGTGACATCATACAACAAAATTTACATTCAAGAGATAGAAAATAGTGAAATAACATGGAGTTCCAACATGGATAAAATGTAGAAAAGTATCTCTTACATCATGAAAATCAATTTTCTTACTTACAAATTTGATGCTTGAAATTTGAGACATGATAAGCCACTACGATATTAAAGATAGAAAAAAATCTTACTTAAAAATATGTATGACTCAACTATGGAAATCTAATGTCAGCTGATACAAGACTAGATAAAATTACACAAACTTCTGATGAAAACAAACAAAATAGACTCTGAAACATGCAATCATAAACTCAACAGAAACACTTAAGAAATGCATGTATAATACAGTGAAACCTACGAGAAGTCAACTCACTTTTAAAGCCAATTCTCGATTAAGATCAACCTGTTCTGACAGTCCCAATTTTTTTCCTCTATATTTCATTAGTCTTGTCTCTGATAATGTCAACACCTTCCGAGGTGATCTCACTTAAAGGCAACTCCAAATGACCCGCACTGGCCGACTGACGGCCCTAAATTGTGAAGACAAAGAAAAAAAGTCAGAGAAAGACGCCTTGTTATAACACGCTATAGCTGTTACTGACTTAGATCTATTGAGAAGATACTTGACTCTCTTCACCTTTCAAGTGATGGTGGGAGTACACAAACACACACCCACACAGCAGTTCCACACTCTGACTTGGCTCTCATGTGCCTGCAGACACACACACAATTAATCAGTGACCGCCTTGACACATATACTACCACAAGTGGTACATAGTTTGACGCTTGGCCCTTTTCGCTTGCCTCCTGTTGTGTAAAAAATGCAAAAAATGAAAACAGTGCAGACAGGCATTGCACCTGATCATGTTCATTCCTACATTCTGTGCTCGCCCCTACTAGTCAACCTATTAATAACTTCTATCATCAACTAGGGATGTTGTGTTCAGAATGTCTGAGAAGAAGTACATGTTCTTAATCTAGATACAAAGTTGAAACTTCATACATGTACTACATGTATAAAATTTTGTTGCTGCTACAAGTTTTTTTTTTTTTTTTTGTCTAAGAGATAAAGGATATAGACCTAACCCAATAAATATACAACACTTATTCTGCGCCGCCAGAGATTGTGCCCCGTGAAAATGGATAATGTCAACCTTGCTTAAAATCAACATAATTGCTTAAACTCAACACATTTCCTCAGTCCCAAGCAGTTGACTTTATGCAGATCCAATGTATCAAACATGAACAAAAGAACAAGACCACTTAAAATACATGTATCCCTACCATTGTATGCTGTAAGATAATATAAATAACGAATGTCTTTACATTTACATGTCTTGCTTTTACATGTGCATCGATTACTGCTCTTTCCATTTCTTTATTTACCTGTACTGATAGGTTTCTCTGTCTTCCTTACAAAAGTCCATAGCTGAAATACAGTACTTCATGTAGCACTAGCAGTTATGTGAGTATAGTGAATCTGATCCAGCAAAAATATTAATATCATTTTTTGTTACCCTCTTGAACAACTGTGGCTCTAACAACTAGATGTGTGATGAGTTATGAATACTGACATACACCCAGCTGTGAAGCTTTGTAAAATGAATGCCACCATCAAATCAAGCTAAGAAATTCCTAGCACATAATCGAAGCTGCTATTATAGATACACTGTACATGTATAATGTTCAATAGAACTGACAACTCCGACCTCAGGATAATTCTCAATATAACTTGTTAAATAATATCTACTGTCTGCGTCATAGCAGAATATGATAATTTACAATTCCATGATTTGTATCAATTAAAAGTACATTTAGCACAAACCATGCCATTGTATGTATGGTAAAACTGGAATAATAATAATATGACAAAACCTAAAATGAGCACCCACATATATGTACAAGAAGCAGACTATACAATGTCAGTTATGCAATCAGGTAAAATGTGTTTGATTTCAAATGAATGGTTTCAGGGCAAAATGCGACAAAGGCCATTTTTGAAAATTGTGGGTTATACCCCTCAATAGTGAGAATGGTGATAGTGCTACACGGTAAGGACTTGCCACTTTCCTTTTCACCTAACGCAACTTAACCTTCCCAAGTCTTCAGAAAAATCTAGTATGTACCAGAGAACAAATGAGACACGACATGATGAAATCAGGCTCACATCAAATTTTGTGCACATTGAGTTATTGGTGTTACTGTAAAGATTATTCATTTCCCTTTCTGTGTGTACAAAAATCATTGGTCTATCTTCAGGAGAAGTTGAGATATTGGCAACTAAAGGCAATGGAGGGGTGACCTGTTCCTGCAGCTGGGTTTATTGAGAAAATGGCTGATCATTTTTGTAAGTCATTATTAGGCCATGCCACCAAGTTACAAGTTTTTGGTATTTACTCGCTCTGTTTCAGTAAGTTCAACTCTGAAATGCATTTTTAGATTGATGTAGAAGGGTTAAGTGAAGAACAAAAAAAAACTGCCTAAAAATTCTTTCACTGTTGAAAACCATGAGATTTCTCCGGTTGGCTCAGTTTGGAGAGCACCTGATTTCATCGTGTCAGTCTCAAATTGTCATTTTTCTCTAAACAGTGATTTTGCATTTGTCTCATTTGCCCCAAAACCCCAAACTCCAAATGACCCGCACTGGCCGACTGACTGATTTCATCGTGTCAGTCTCAAATTGTCATTTTTCTCTAAGCAGTGATTTTGGATTTGTCTCATTTGCCCCAAAACCCCTTCGAATGTTTCATCAAGTTTTGACCAACAGAAGGGAAATAAGTACATCTTGGTGTGATTTCACTTACTCCGTATGTCCAATCATTGACCATCACCTGATTTCATCAAGTGGCTTCTCATATTCTAATGAATGATTGACATCACTAGAAAGAGACATGCATGTTTGTTGTGTTGGGATCTTACATTTACAATCAATCAGTACTGCACAAAAAAACACCCTCCACAGGTTTGAAGGCAAATAAATTAAAAAGCACATTGTACTTTGCGTGGTTGAATATGTCTGAGTTAAAATTTACCTAAAATGGTCTATCCAAAAATGTACAAGTATAACAAAAAAATAAATATAGTTAAAATTGGATGATCAATGATCGTTCATAGAAGTTACAAGACCTACTATTATTTGTGTACTGCAGCTTACACATGCATACAATTTCATACTGTGCTTTTAAGTTAATGGTTTCACACTGAATAGGCCTTCACAGGCACAAGAGATTGGACAGTTTGTGACCTTGTTCTCTGTATTTTACTATGGTGAAAAACTTCATCCAACTATTGCTCTCTTGTGCTGAGATATTCAGTTCCAAGTTAACTTCTTTAACCATTTAGTAGTCATTAAAAGTAAAGTCCACTTTCCTCATGAGAGACCCTTTTGAGATCCAGCATTTTACCTGGTCGCAACAGGTTGTATACTGTATTTTGCCTCAGAGACAATGTGGCCTAAGATCTATGTCGAGCCTGCGACAAAAGGTCACATCAAGATACTTTTTTTAAATTGATGTTGTCCTTTTTCTTGCTCACAAGGAGCTCACATTGACATGCATTTCATTTCTATCTTGTGTCACTGTGTGCAAATGAATTTGGCGGTAGGTATCTGCGCATAAAATATTGTATCCATACTGTGACACAATGCGCCAGACTGGCCCCCCTGCAATCCTCAATGAACAGATATTTCTATGATTGCAGCCTTGCATGTGTGAGCCAGTACAAAATTGTTTAGTCTTCACTATGTGGAGGAATTGTCCTACATGTATTTACCTATGCTCTCTTCATCACGCTCAGCGCAATATCTACCACTTGATTATTGTTTATACCCAGCAATATTATGCATTTTTATCATGTCTTTCTCCCAGGCACTGGCCAGCAGCTGACAGTGGCAAATATAAAGCAGAAAAGACTTATAGAGTGTGAACTGTAAACTACAGTGGAATTTGGATATTACAAAATTGGATGTTGCGAAATTTCGGTTATAAGGAAAAGAATCTGCAATCCCATTTTATTTCTGTATTCTTTCTTCTAATAAAATCTCAGAATTTGCGGAATGCCTATCATCCCGATCTCGCTTATAGAGCAATAAATTTCCTTCAAAGTGACCAGTAAAACCACGTGGCGACGTGCCGAAGATGTTATGCAAAGTACTGCATGCACGACCAGCTTTTCGTTTGCTGAACCATTTTTAACAATGTCTGCCGGCACCGATCACATGCTGGTGGCTAAAGGCGAGACAATGTATGTGTGATACTTATGCAAATAGGCTAGGGCCCAGGTAAGTCAACCTGGGGTGGGGACGATATTTCTTTGTCCATGCAGGTGACATTAAAGTTGTTTGGGCGGGGCGTGTTGGGTGGGAGGAGACCAAGAGAAATTATTAGGCTGTTAAGGTCTGGGAAAACAAAATGGGGTAGGGACGGTGTTTCTTTGTCCATACAGGTGAAAGCAAAGCGGTTTTGGGTAGGATGTGCGGGGTGGGGCTACAAGGAGTAATCTTTACCGTGTTAAGGAACGTTCTGCGATATCGTAGATCTAGATCTAACACAGGCACACAATGGTCTTGGAGTGGCCATCAATTAAACCGCGTTTATTGCTATACATTACAGCACATTCTTCTAACCACCGCAGAGTAAAACGTATTGTTCAGTAGCCTACCAGTTTCAACGGTACATTGTTTAAAAAAAATTTGCTGGCTTTGTGAGGAGCCGCTTATCAGGGGAAATAATCAATAGTAAAGGTGAGTCAATGTATTGGTTGTCTCCATTGTTTTATGGTCTCTGTTGGATATTAAGAAATTCTGATATTAAGAAATAAAAATCCTGGTCCCTTCAATTTCTTAACCCACAAAGTGTCTGTACAAAATGGCGGTATGATCAAATTTATATAAATTATAAAGTAACAGTAATTTTTTTCCTCAAGTGACAGTTTAGACCTAAAGCCGATGCCAGATAAATAATGAAGTATATGTTCCATGGAAAGGACCATTAATATAAATAGTATAATGACTAAGATCTAACCAGATCGGCCGTTTGACACTTCTAGGGTTAATATCCGAGTTCCACTGTATTCCAAAATTGAATGAAGGCTAACTGAATGCATTTTCCTAAAAAAAAAAAAAAAACTTATACTTTCTATAGCCTTACTTATATTTGGGCGAAACAAGGTGCCCTCTCACAAAGAAAAATTGTATGTGTCTTCACTCGAGTCTTAAAATGTGAAGCCCAGATTCATTAATTACAGTAACAAAAACTCATACTGTACCGATCTAAAAAGTATGTGCCTACATATGTAATATCTACTGTTTAGTTGCACACAGTTTCAGGTATGGTATACAGAAAATAATGACATGTACATTTGTACTGACATCACCTATTTAAATCTCGTATGCCACTGTGAAATAACAATAAAAGTTGAGTCGCTGTTTTCATTAATTTGCAATCAAGGGTGTACTTACTCACTAAATGAGATGCAAAATAATCAAATCAGGCTCTCGTCAAATTTTGAGCATGTGGAGTTATTGATATCACTGTGAAAATTATTCAATTGCTTTTCTGTGTGTGAAGAAAAAAAATAAATTTGTTCACCTTCAGTAGAAGTCAAGATATTGGCAATTAAAGATGAGGGGGTGACTGTTGCTGACCCTGAAATTAGTGAGAAAATGGCCTATCACTTTTGTAAATCCTTATTAATCCTCATAAGGCCATGCTACTAAATTACACTTTTATGGCTTTTACCCAACAGATTTAAGAAACACTAACTCGAAACATTTCCTTGATTGATATACATATATATTTGGCTCTGTGAAGGAAAAAAAAAATCATTACAAATTCATTCACTTTTGAAAAATATGAAATTTCTCTGATCGCTTCAGTCTGACGAGCGCCTGATTCTATCATGTCATATCTCAAATGTTATGATTGGGGCAGATTGCATAATAATTTGTAGAATCTTTGCATTGACGAGGCTTGAATATCTAAATGTTTTTCTTTTTATGTCACACATCTAGCCATAGTCACAAAGTCAGCCTTGTGCTGCCTATTCCTTCACTGTCCAAAAAAAAGAGCTACTAGTTGTAAAAATACAAACCAAAATGCATGTTAATTTTGGCTTCATCTGCGCACATAAGGAATGTAATAAGAAGAACTATCACTCTTTAAAAATTTGAAATCGGACGACTGCATGGAGTGGGACATCATCTTGACGGTTGACCAGCCCTATAACTTCCCTCTGCCTGACACAAGACATGCTGAACTAGTAGTGTACAGGGAAAAAATATTACTTGAGCTCTTGTTATTTAATCAGGGATGTCAATCTGTCTCCATGAAAAAGTAGTAAAAGTTCCTGGCATACTCTTTAGCAGCACATAAAACTGAAGTATCTTAATGGTAAATAATACTGGATTTGGGCAGAGAGAGAAATTACTGACAGCCAAAAAGTAGGAAATCCTACTAGAGTAGGAAATTTGACATCCCAGTTTAATGCAAAAAAAAAAAAAAAGGAAATTACTGGAATAAGAAGAAAACATTTTTTTCATACCATAAATTTATAGGAATTTTTCATGACATAAGTTTCCAGCAAAGACTTGAAAGAGGGTAAAAGTGATTTTTTTTCTTTTTTCTCTACGTTGCTTGTTTGAGACATCATGTCTGGCAAAAAAAAAAGTACCTGTAGCCAGGTGAATCAAATTAAAACAATGTCCCACTGAATTGGAGTTTGAATTTCTATTCCTCTGTTTAAAAATTTAATATTATGTCAGATACAATAATATCATGCTTTCAGTGTTTCATATGATCAATGAACCTTAAATAAAATGGGATTTTTAAAAAAAGCAGTAATAAATGAATGCTGAAGTAGCACCAGTATTGCCAACAATATAAAGCAGATCCAAGTATCACAAATTCTATGGGAAGAGAAGAACCGTATGTACACTGGAGATGGTCTGATATCACCATGGCATAAAATATGACTCATAATAACCGTGTAATAGTCAACATCACACTACATGTATTTTGCCTCATCCTCAGCATTAAATATAAACAACACCAGTATCGGTAATATGTACAGGCTATGCCCCCAGTTTAGCCAGCCATTAGGAACCCTAATGATAACCCAAAACCCCATAGGTAAGGCAGAATCCACAGCCCAAATCAGAATTGCATGACCAATTTCTACTCAGTCTCATTTTGCACAGCTTGGTCCATTGGCCTGCACACTTAAATTTTAAAAAATATGGAATGTGCAACACACAACTGCACAAATTTGGTTTCATGAATCAACTGGGTGCAGTATTCTAGTGAGAATGATACAAAATACTGCTGCATAATTTCTATAGGTTGTAAGAATTTTGATTAAGAAAAGGGACAATCATCATAATATCAGATGACATCTTACAAAGAAATTTGCTGAACTTTGACACCCACAGCGAAGCTGTAGTCAGTGAGAAAAAAAAACAACACCTCACAATGTGTTTGTTGGCATTGGCTGAATTGTCAGCATGGCCTGTGTGTTTGCATACAGGCTTAAAAATTCTAAAACAAACAATTGTCTTTGTTAAAATCGCAGCTACAATCATTTAAAAACAATTTAAAAAATACTTGATTACATGGATTTGAAAATTATCCTCAGAATATTATTATATTGATCACTTTGCTACTCAATGTAAGCACCAGAGAAAGGCTCAAGCATTAGCAAATCTTACTGTTACTTAAAAGTAGATGGAAACTTGTTCAAAATGCATTAACTTGGTCAAAATGTTTGGATGTTCTGAACAAGCACTGGTAAAATAATCTGGCCCCGCAGAAAATTGCATTTTAAAATGAGAAAAACTGCATTTGAAGCACTAAAAATTGCATGCAACAATCCCCTAAAATTGCAACCCAAAAAAATAAAAAAAATAAAAATTTTAAGTTAAATAAGAGGAAAAAATCTCTTGCTGACCACACTTCTCGCAGAATAACCGATGTCATTTTTATTGTAATGTTTGATTTTATGTAGGCTTACAACAATTTCAATTTTAACATGAAAGATTCATGAAACATCTGAAATTTGATGTTTCATTCCTTTCTCTTTCTGTTTATAAGCATCACTGTATCAGTATCCACTAGAGAGCTGTTTCAGAATTAACAATAAAACTGATATTTCCAGTCACAGATCATTTAGGGAACTGACAAGAAAATCAGCACCAGAAACAAATTTCCACAAAAGTTCACTTGCCACAAACTTGCTATAAATCTCTTGGCATTTTTTTTTAAAGACTATAAGATAGAAAAAAAATCAGCAATCTGTCTTGGCAAAATCTGACTGAAGTTGGAGATGGAAAAACTGCTTTGAAATTTAGCATTCTGCAGAATTTATCAGGCACCTCCCTCTGCGTGTCAAAGAGAAGCTTCCATCTGCCAAACCAGCATACTAACACTAGTCCTACAAAATGGGCCAAGCCTACAGAGTTAAAAACAGTGACCTAAGCTTAGGTGGTATGTTTGCTGGCTAAAATTGCAGCCACAACGTGTTTGAAAGCAATGCATTTTTGTGGAAGGCAAGTTCAATGACAAAATGCCAGTGAATTTTTAATGACTGGCTCCCTGATTCTATTAGTTTCTAGTTCATATTTTGTATATGTTTTTCTCTGCAAACTAAATAAACACAAGTCTGAAATCCTTTTAGTATTCATTGCAGGCACCGGTCCTTTTTCTTGGCACATAACTTTGATGGAACATCCTCCAGCATTTGTCCTAAGAATAGACGGAATTCATCGCAGTTACTCAGCATTGACACAATTGATGACTAGGGATACCAGCAGATCTTGCCTCACAACTCCTCGTGTGCTGCTTTCTGTGAGGACAGAAGAAAGATGATTTTATTTAAAATCTCTTGAACATCTACCTTTCGGTCCTTCAGCAAAATTTCACAGCTTGACAGTAAATAGATTTATGGCTTCGATCAAATTTATTTTTATGCTCCTACTTCAATCATTATTTTTTCAATGACCTTTTAAAAAGAGTGACATGATGAAATCAGGTGCTCGTCAAACTGAGGTGACTGAAGAAATCACATGCTTTTCAACAGTGGATGAATTTTTAGTGTTTTTTTTTTTTTTCCCCTTCTATATCAATTTAAAAATATATTTCTCAGTTGAATTTGCTGAAACATATTAAGTAAAAGCCCAAAAATTGTAGTCTAGTAGCATGGCCCAATAAAGATAGAGGAAAATGAAAAAAAGTGATTGGCCATTTTCTCATTAAATTCAGCTGCAACAACTGGTCACACCTATCATCTTGACTGCCAATGTCTCGACCTCTACTTAAGCTTGGGCAAAACTTTCACACACACACAAAGGGAAATGAACAATCTTTAAAATGATACCAATAACTCCCTAATACTCAAAATTTGACCAGAGCCTGATTTCATCATACATATATAGTTGTTGAAAAACATCAAATTTTAATTATGCCTAAATACTAATGTTATTATTAATGATTTCTTCATCTAGTCACCTGTAATATCAAGGAACCAATCAAATTCCCTTCTGGATAGAGAATAATCCTGGTTGTCATCAGTTTTGCTAATTCAATTTAAAAAAAAGAAGAGAAGAGAAAATTTATGACATCTTTTTTTTTGTTTGGATCGTATCAAAATCATAGTCTCAAACAAGCACTCTATTCCCTGATGAAATACCATATTCAAAAGCATCCAACTTACTGCAGGTTTTGGTTCAGATGTTGGACATGAACATGCCACTTTCTCATTAGGCTGTTCTACGAGATCAAAGCCTTTGGTCCCTTTTGGCTTTTTCTTCAGTAACTTTGAGTATTGCTGGAAAAATGAGATAATTGGTTAATGATGGAATTTCAGAGAATTGCAATCTTATTAATGAGACTCTAACCTAATTGAACAACTTTTAGTCTCAAACAAAAAAAAAAAATAAAAAAGTAGTAACCAGAAATGTCTTGAAGCCACAGACAGTATGCTACAACTTATACACGAACGATAAAAGTGTCAGATATTGTTAAATGTACTTGTAAATAAATAGTCATTAGAATTTTACTGAATATTTCTATTAAAACATCAGAGGAGCCCACAAGATACCAAGAATGGTGCATTCAATGAATTACAGTCGAGTCCCCTTAAATCGAATTTTCCGGGACCAGCCTCATGGATCTGATTTATGAGAGTTCGTCTTCCAGTTTTTTGACAAGTGAAACAACTCTCGAATTACCTTAGACTTAGTCTGAGGCAACAAAAAAAAAATGAGGCTTCTAATTTTTTGACAAGGGAAATAATTCTCAAATTGCCATGTGGCAAAAATAAATAAATAAACAGATACAAAAAAAAAAAAAAAAAATGAGGCTGGCGCTTTTTCCACATGTTCCCGATGTTTTAATATCGTCGAGTGTATTTGGGGGAATGCCATACTTTTCAGCTTTGACCTTCTTGGACATCGCACTTCTTGTCTGTTTATTTCCTGCAACATTTTCATTTTCGAAAGAGCCGTCTTCATTCTCTTCAATGGGTTTAGAGGGAGCCATCACATAGATCTAGTCTATAAAATGCAGCTAGTACAGCAGGCGAAAGAGCACGATGTAAATACTGATTAGAGCTAGATGTCTATACCGCCACGCAGTGATTGTAACACAGGTGCAAGGCGCAACGCCTTGGTTTGGCTACACAAGTATCGTAATAGTAAAAGTACCGTACATACACGCGTTTGACCGCGTCTACCTGTACTATAACAGTATAAGTTATAAGGCCCTGCGAGGATGCTTGATTATCGATCGGCATCACTGTTCCATGTCTGCTGTCC